>CATIWJ010461187.1:0-16438 GCA_949640765.1 Croton laevigatus | reverse complement strand
AAATTCCTGATTAGAAGAACATCTTATGAACTCACAGGCATACATTCATAACATGGAAATATTACAAAAAGAAAAGGAAACATTAAAGATAAATACGAATCTCAATTCAAGAATTAACTTGGATTCACATCTGGAGAAGATATATTTTGGCCTAAGAATGAAACCTCTAGTGACAAGCCCTCCATGCTCGAAAATATCAAAACAGACTTCTACAGTCTCTCCTTCCTCTGCAAGGAAGTTGTGTAGAGTTGTATCCATTCTACTCTTGGCTTCTGAAGGACTTCTTTTTTTTTTTCGCACACCACATTAGTTAGAGACAGTTTGAGGCCACGCTCCATTTATTACCTTCACTGTAATTATACACATTTTCCAATATAGCTCCTGGAGAGAGATCAGATACTATGTTAATTTTTCCTTTCACATGGAACCAACACATAAGGAATGGTTGGGCTAATTCAATCATTGCATCCCTGAAAAGCAGATTGAAAACAGCATAATTTAGCAAAAAAAAAAAAAAGGGGGGGGGGGGGGGGGTGTTAATTTATCGGATCAAATTATCTCAAATGTCTCTAATTGGAAGGGTTCTATAAACCTTAAAATTCATGAAATGCAAAAGCTAAGGAGCGTTAGTTTCTTTTCATGCAATACAAGTGCTCCTACTGATCTCTTTCTCATTAAGGTGCATATTTGGTATAAGAAATTAAACACTAAGCTGTTAGGCACTTACTCTTTCCTGGTGAAGCAGAAGATTCTCCCAGCTCCATCTCTATATTTGTGAATTCAGTCCTGCAAAAGCTATTGCATTAGTTTCGCTGTGGCGACACTAGAACTAATATTAGTAGTCTTTAACAACACAAAGATGGACAGGACTATAAGTGAGAAACTGCATTGCTTCAGCTTCAAAAATATACTGATTCACAAAGTATACAATGACTCGGGTGTCAGGAAAAAAAAGTTCGAAAAATTGTTGGAGTACACATAAGTGTGCTGATATTTTTGCCAAAACATTGGCTTTCCTTTAAGTTTAGGGAAAAGAAGTATGGGCTTAAGCATAGCAGGTGTAGACTACAAAGCAATACCTTTGGTTATAAAAAGGTTATGGGTGTAAGAGAGTGTGTGAGAGAGAGAGCTCTTCTGTAAAATAAGAATTATGAAGAAGAAAAAATATATGTTATGTTTGTTTTTCAATTTTCTCCTCCTCTGTTTCCTTTGTTTTATTTTCTTGTTTCTGGTTTTATGTTTTGTTCTTGTTTAAAGCTTTTGCTCCCCAAGCTCTCACCTCTTTCAACAAAAATAATAGCAACTGAATTTATTGTCAAACTTACCTCTCCCACAGGTAAAAGGAAACCAAGGCTGCTTCTTCCGCGATTGTGGGGCTGAACCCACTTGTATCAGGTCAATTTCTAAGTCGGGGATGTTTTCAATCTTTGTCCATTCTGGCCCCTCACCCTTTTTGCATCGCTCTGTAAGTTGCGAACAGTTTTGAATGTACAAATGTTGGAGAGATGCAGGAAGGCCATCTTCAGGGAAGGACTGGAGGAGGCGACAGTCTTCAATGTAGAGATCCCGGAGTGAGCTGAGACTTTTTAGGGACTTGTCGTTGCCTAGAGACTGCAAATTGCTGCAAGATCCAACACTCAACCACTCCAGAAGGGTGGGTAAGCCTTCATTCGGCAATGTCACAAGCTTCTTACAGCCTTTAATTGACAATAACCTGAGAGACGTTAAGCTTTGGAATGACACTTCTTCTTCAGACAAGGACTCAAGATCTTCACAATTGTGGATGTACAAAGCCTGCAAGCCAGGAAGTTTTGGCAGTTTTGGTAGAGAGAGGATATTTGCAACATTGGAAATGACCAAGAAGTTTAGAGAGTCCGTAGCAGGTATTGCCCTAAGTAGTGTTCCATTTGCGCATCTGTCAAGTGCTAAAAGTTGAAGACGTTGAGCAAACCTTGAAGATGGGAGGGAGGTCAACAACTCACACTCACTGATCTCCAATTTCTGTGGAGAAAAGACAGATGGGAGCGTTGACAGCTTAGGGCAATTGATGACTTTCATCTCCAGAAGGCCAATATAAGAAGGATATGGTTGAGTTACATGCTCATGTGCACCATGATCATTTTGGATGATTCTTTGCACCATTTTTTCCCGCCAATCATCAAGAACGAGATTATCAACAAGTATTAGAAACTCCAGAGACGGTGTGACAGGCAAAGCCTTCAATGAAGCACATCTTTTGATCTTCAAAACTGCCAGGTTAGGCAACAACTCAGGTAACATACAGAGTCTGTTGCACCCACTAATCTTTAGTTTACGCAAGTTGAGGCATTTGAGGCATTGGGATTGTACCATATCTAACTCCTGCACCTCTTTAATATATAGAGCCTTGAGTTTGGGCATCTCTTTAATATATAGAGCCTTGAGGTTGGGCAGCTCACCAATAGAGAGGAGTTTGCATCTCGTACAATTAAACAAGGACACTGAGACAAGATTTCGAAGCCGACCATCCCTCATCCAAGAAGGAAACCTAGTTCCCGCATAATTAGAAATGGCAAGTTCCTTGAGATCTGAGTGAGGTTGAAGATCACTAAGCACCTTTTCCTCTGCTGCTGCATCTTGCAAATTGTCATCTCTTCTGGTCCACTCAAAAACTAACTTCTGAAGCCTCTCTTTTTCATTCAGTTTAGCCTCCGCTGCATCTACTTCAACTTCAAGATTTGAAATGTGCAATTCACCAGTCAGATAAGCCATTTCTTTCAATTCTCTGATTTGATATCCAGTTTGTTTGTGGACCTTAAACTTGTGCAGATTTCTGAACCCTTTTAGGTTACCTATATTTGCTGGTAGATTGGTGCACTTGAACCAGAACATTTCATCCAGCTCAAGATAACAAAGATTAACCAAATTACCAAGGTCTTGTGGGAGTTCCAGAAGCCAAGGGCACCCCAAGAGTTTCAGAGTTTGCAAATTGTACAAGTTGCAGATTTTGTTGGGAAGCTTTTTTATTTGTGTCCTGGAGAGGTCAAGATAGCGCAACAGCTTGCACTCTTCAATGGAGCTTGGCAGTTCAGTAAGAATGGTTGAACTCAGATCCAAAGCTCGAATATATTTCAATGAGTGAAACAACTTGTCAAGAGCCTTACCAAAATTCTTCAAGTCCTCACGTGGTAGTAAAAGTGTGCGCAACTTCTTGGAATGATTGGCTAACTCCATGGAAGACTCTTCAACATTTTGACAAAGCAAAGACACATGACGCCAGTTTGCCCAATTTCCTGGCTGAAGTTTGATGTCCTTGACTTGATAACATTGTGGGCGTGAAATTGATAGTGCTAAGTCATGGATAAGATCGTGCATTCTGCATCTTTCTTCGTTATCGATATTAATCGGCTGGAAGAAGGACCTCAGAAGCAAGATATCAAAATATTCTCCGGCAATATCCTCTGTGCTGTTGTGTTCTTTTGGTTGAATAAAAGATTGAGCCATCCAGAGTTTGACCAACTCTTTCTTATCAAAAGCATAGGCCTTGGGAAATATGGAACAAAAGGCAAAACACTGCTTTAGATAAGCTGGCAAGTAATTGTAGCTCAATTTTAGCGCAGGCAGAATGTTTTGGTCTTCTATCTCCCATGTATTGCTTTTCAGAATTCTTTTCCATTTGCGCGGATCAGTGTTGCCACGCAACAAGCCTCCCATTGTCTTTATTGCCAAAGGCAAACCTTTGCACTTGGCAACAATATCCCTACCAATAGCTTCCAAATCTACCCGCAAAGGAGATGGTAGATTACCTTCCTTAAATGCCCTTCTTTCGAAGATTGACCAACACTCATTTTCAGGTAAATACTCCAGAAGGTAGGGAGGTTGAGTGCCAACAATGTCTGCAACCTTTCTGCTTCTACTAGTAACTATAACTTTGCTTCCTTTACTTCCTAGCTTTAAGAGATGTAAGAGTTGCTCCCAGTCATTATAATTGTCATTCCAGACATCATCTAGAACAAGTAGAAAACGTTTTCCAGGCAAAAATTCTCGGAAGCGCAACAATACCAAGTTTGGTGATAAGTCAGCAGGAAGAGGCATATTGGAGTAAGACTCCATTATCCCTCTAAGGATCCTTGTCAAGTTGAAGTCAACTGAGACAGAAAACCACATTCTAGATAATTCGAAATGCTCCTTTATCCTCTCGTCCCTGAAAACGAGTTGAGCTAGAGTTGTTTTGCCTAGCCCTCCCATACCAATGATGGGAATGACCGAAAGGCTGCCTTTTTCATCACCATTATCTGATCGCAACATATCAATTATTTTCTGTTTTTCATCCTCCCTACCAAAAACTTCTTTTGCATCCACAAAATCCGTCGCTGGAAGGTCATGTGATGGGGAAATTGGATTATTGCTAATGGTGTTGAGATGGAAGTTTCGTTTCTCTTTAGCAATTGCATCTATTCTATCTGAAAGCTTCTTGATCTTATGTGCAACATCAGATTGAATAGAAATCTTGCTTGCACTTATTGGAGTTGGAATTCTACGCACCTCGTGCTTTTTCTTCCAAAGAAAAATCTCCGTGGCAAAAGTATCCAACAAATCCTCTGCGTCATATGCCGCATCTTTAAGCTTGCGAAGCCAGGCTTGCAAGTGTTTGTCATTGAGCTGCCTCGTGTCATTGAGCTGCCTCTCTTCTGCATCGCTTAGTGTGGCCTCAATAGCAGTTAGATTGCTTGCAAGGTTTTCAATGTCATCCTTAACCCCCCATATCAAAAGAACCTCTTCTTTGATCAATGAAAAGGCAATTTTGGTTATCTGATGAACAATAGGACTAACTACAAGGTCAAGAGCCATAGACCCTTGTTTAGCAACTCTCAAGATTCCCTAAAAGAAATGTGGTTAATGGGAAAATAATTCAGACACCCAATAGGAGGAAGAAAAAAAAAAACTCTGACCCCCCAAGAAAGAAGAAGAAAATTAAATACAAAGATATTAAAACCCAAAGAAATTGCAGGAAAAAGGAAGCATGTGTGTATTATTCCCGTTCATTCTTTATATAGACTAGATGGAGCATTAAGATATGTCAAAAAAAAAAAAAAAAAAAAAATTATGTCAAAAAAAAAGATGGAGCATTAAGAGTTTCTTTGAAGGATACATCTTAAAACAAAGTCTTCATCTAATGAAAGCTAAGTCATCGACAGCAAATAGTCAACGAGATGGACTACTACTTTGAAGTTTCATCCCCTAGGTCGTTAATTCCATATACAAGTCCAGGAACAGATGTGAAAAGTAAAATAAGAAATTATGCAGAGCAGTGTGAGCCGAGTAGCATGGGGCCCGTGCAAGCAAGATGATTCAAACAACAGCCATGGAAATAGAAATAGAGAAAGGTCTGGTGGGTCTGGCGAAATGAAAACTGAAACTTCTATGATGCGAGGCCAGAGCTTCTTCCACTTGAAACAACGCTCTTTCTTTCTTTTTATTTTTTTTAGCCTAAGCATCAGAGCCCATTTTAACTTGTCCTGCGTGGGTTGGGTTGGTTTTCGCGGTCCTTGTCCTTCCACCGCACAACGCGGCCCACTGACAACGCGCTTTCATTTTCTTTTATTTTTAACGTACAACGCACTTTCTCTCTCCCCAACAACTGTCTGAAGTAGAATTTTTCCCATAAAAATATCTTTCACAAAAGTTAATCAAATAAGCTTAATAAGACAAGGTTGGCCTGATGGTGAGATAAGTTACCAAAGATCAAAAGGTTCTGAGTTTAAATCTTAGGGGTAACTAAAAGCAAAAAAAAAATTTACTTTTTAAATTGAAAAAATTTCAACGGTTTTTTTTTATTGCCTGAAAAATTATCCTGACGTCTAAAATATTACCCTAATTTTTTAAAATTTAACTATTTATCCATACATTTTAATTTAATATATTTAAAAGTCCTTAAGTTTATAATTACATGCCCAATTATTTTTTAAATAAAGCAAAAACAATTTCATATTTTATTTGGATGATTTTATTATGCTAAAGGGTAATAATATGTTATTCTTTGAAAAATTGGTTATATTTATAGAGCAAAATTTGGATAGGATGATGAATTGATGTAGCAAACCATACAATGTTCCAAAAAGAATGGACAAATTGTATTATTTCCAAATGATATGGACTGATTTTGGAATGTTTGACAATTTAATCTCTTTATTTTTAATATTATTTTTTTTTATTTTCTGAATTTTGACAAATTAAACATGAACTAAATTATAATTATCCCTTGAAAGAATATGGGTAGACACATTCGATCAGAGCTAGCCACCATTGCCGTCGAAAATGGGCATTTTCGAAAATTTATTGAGAGCTAATGACTTTTCGGAATGAAATGACTAAAAAGTCTAACAACAATAAAATAGAGAGACTAAAAAATAATATTAAAAACTAAGAGACTAAATTGTCTAATATATATGGAGTAATTTATAATTAACCCTAACTAATTTCCAAATTGTTCCAAGCATGCAACGACAGATGTTTTGCAATTGCAGCTATTACTAATTGATTGATAGGTTGAATTGTGCTATATATAGATTGAATTGGAGGCTATACTTCTGGCTGATAACTGGTTCTGATACCACTATTGTCACGACCCAACCCTGTGCAGCTAACCTGAAGTCTGACTGCACAATAGGGTTGTGCCGACCAACCCAAAAACTGAAGTTCTTCTATATTAAAATCCGAACTGAACCGAACACGTCGGTTTGGTTCGGTCGGGTCCCGAAATTTTTAGCAAAAAAATTAAGAAAATTGTTGTTTTCTTGGGTTCAACCCGAACCAAAATTCGATTTTTCTTAAAACATAAAACCGAATCAATCAACCCGATTAAACAAAATCGAACATGTTGGTTCATTTTGGTTCGGTTTGAGTTTTGCACACCCCTACTGCACAAGCCTGCAAAAGATCCACCGAACTGCCTTAGTCAACTACGTAGGCCCATACAAGTTGACTAAGTAGTTAGCTGATCTAACTTATATATCATATCTAATTTCAATCTATAACCGATGTGGGATATTACAAACTTTCCCCCTTTTGGAGGCGATACTTCTGGCTGGTAACTGGCTCTGATACCATTATTGTCACGACCCAACTCGGGGTCGCAACCGGCGTGCAGCTAGACCAGAGTCTGACCGCACAAACCGGCAAAAGATCCACTTAACTGCCTTAGTCAACTACTTAGGCCCAAATTCACTAGCCTAAAATGGTTAACCCAAGTTGACTAAGTAGTTAGCTGGTCTAACTTATATATCATATCTAGCGGTATTCATAAAAATCGGTTACAGAAAACTGAACCGAACCGAAATTTTGGTTATATTCGGTTTCGGTTCCTTTTTCAATTTTATAGGAGAAAACTGATAAGTATCAGTTCGGTTATCAGTTTTAGCCATTTCTGAATCGAACCGAACTGAATTGACCGATAAGGCTAAACACAGTTGAATTTTCACCAAAACGTAGTTGTTTTAAACCTAATTTACTAATTTAGTGTAAATTTTGGTTTTATATGAAACCGAACCGATATCGGTTTGGTTCGATTTTCAAAGTAATCGGTTCGGTTTCGATTTCGGTTTCTCCTTATCGATTTTCGGTTTGAATCAATTTTTTCTTATCGGTTCAGTTCAGTGAACCGACGATGAACACCCCCTAATTATATCTAATTTTAATCTATAACCGATGGGGATATTATAGTAACCAACCAAGAAGAAGATTAGTCATTTGAGACTTTTCAAGATGCATAGCTTTCGGCTATTGGAAAGTTTGAAGGGAATTTGTGAAGTGCCATTATGTTTAACTTATTGCTTGCTTATACAAGAAAGTTAAATAAACTGATGGTTATACATAATTTTATTGATCTGAAATCATGTTCTTTAATAAAGATATCAAATTTGATTTTGTGATCTATCAAAATTATTGGTGAGAACGAAATCAAATAGCATCCACAATGGCGATAAAAGAATGATTAAAAATAAATAACGCTACTAAAATTAAAGTGGTTATATCATTTTTGTTACAAATTAAATTGAACTAGGAGAGACACGCAATACAGCTGGTTTATCTATTAATCTAATGGCATGTAAACAAGGTTTGAATCTAACCTCAACATCCATCTGGTGTGCGCTGTGCACGTGAGTTAATAACTATGAAAAAAAAAGGGCAAAATTTACTAGAGTTTGCCACACACACACTAATTAATATACAGGATGTCTTGGCCTAAGGATGGCTCCTCTAATAATAAGGCCACTTTTCCATTGTCCTCCTTTCCCAACAAGGTCAAAGCAGACTTCTCCTGCTTCTCCCTTTTTAGCCAAAAAGTTGCCGACGTTGAGTTCAAACCAATCTCCTCTTGGCTTGTTGAAGATAACAACATGCCGTTTGCGGATTTCTCCATCAGGAAGGGTTAATTTGAGGGTGATAGGTAGTTCCCAACCAAAAGCTCCATTTGTTAACTTCACTTGATAAACAATTTCATATTGAATTTCAGGTGAGAGTTCTGATATGCTGAATTTTCCGCTCACATCTAGCCAACATACATGTGATAGCTTGGCTACTTCAATGTTGTCATCCCTGTAAAGCAATTTGGAATTAGTTAATATATGCAAATAAAATGATGGATCAAAAAGAGATTTAGTTAAGTAACACACCCAGTTTCCTTAAAACAGTTCCATATCCAGTGTTCACTACCACCCCAGGTTATGAACAGTGATCTTGCAAACAACATGAAACAATTATGGCCTGATTTGTCAACCCATTTCTTCTGCACCAACGAAAATACACAAAAAACCTTAAATTTACTATATAAATAGAGAAAGAAATAGTATATCAGAATCCAGAAGAGACCTTTCTTTTCTGCTCAAGATATTCTTCAGACTTGTTTTCTGCTGCTGCTTTCTTGATCTTCATAATTTTTCTTTGATTTTAGTAAAGTTTCAGCTCAATTTTGTTTCCTCGTTCAATATGCGTCCAGTATTACCTCCTCTTAAATAATATCAAGTGGCACCGCGTGGACTGTTTTTCCACCAAATTAAGTCCCCGACTGACCCACACAGCTTTTGAAAAGCAAAGATGTCACATGGACTACTTAGTGTCATTTTTAATTGTTTGAATGAGTAAAATGTTTACTTATTTTTGTGATTGTCCCTTCTAATTATTATATCTCTTCATAACAATCAAACTTTAATTAAACATTAAAACCCAGTTCTTCTACTAATCGTTTTTATTCTTGAGGTTAAATTTTATATAGAGAATTTAACATTTTTCTTCCTTGGTAACTAAAACAAGGGCTTCTCCCTTCAATATATGCTACCTAGGGTTTGTGCGCACGTTTTAATTTTTTTATATGTAAATCTTGTAAGTCAGTTATATGTTGTATATGAATTTTATTGTTTGGTCCAACTATTGAGTATCAAGAATTATTATGTAAATAAAATTAAATGACTTTGTTTTCTTTTATTAGCATTTAATAAAATTATCAAATTAACCATTAAAAAGGAAGCATGACATTTCTAATTTGCATATTATTTCGCTAGTAATCATCTATACCATTTAGGAAATAGAATTGTTATTCTCCATATGCAGACCTTGCATACGTATTTGATAAAAAAAAAAATTTCCGCAATTCTAAAAATGGTAAAAAAAAAAGAGTAAAATTTTTATCTAAACACCATAATTATTCTACAAATAAACCAAAAATATAGAAAGACAACTTATAATCCTCTGGTCAGCTTTCTTAGCCATCTCTTGTATATTTCTCTTGGAAATGTTTTTACCCAACATTTTTATTATTCTCTTAACATTGTCAAATAAACAAACAAATGATAAAAAAAAAAAAAAAATTTAATCTAAACATCATAATATTTTTACAAACTGGACAAATAAAGAGGTAAACTACAATTTTGACCAGCTTCCTTAACCATCTCTTGTATTTTTCTTTCGGAGAAGTTCTTACCTTGTTTCTTTATTATTCTCTTAATATAGTCCAATAAATTAAAAAAAAAAATAAATAAAATACCATCTTATAAAATTTCATCATCAACTTAATTTCAATTTTCATAAAATTTATGACTGCATACTAAAACATTAAAATTACAAATTTATAAGCACCTCATATAAAATATAATTTATTTTTCAATTGATCGATGTTTGATTATTGTTCAAAAACAAAAAAAATAAAAAATATATATTAATTATATGATAATAGATAATTATATAAAATAAATAAAATTAAATTAAATATAAAAAAGATAGATATAAAAGGATAAAAAAATAGAATTTTATATAATTGAAAAAAATAATTTGGAAAGTAAAAAATAAAAAATTATGTTAACTAGATGATATTTGATAATTATATAAAGAAAATAAAATGAAGATGAATTATAAAAAAATAAAGATAAAAGGTTTACAAAAATATGATTTTTTTAAAGGAAAAATAGAATTCTAAATAATTAGAATTGGAATGTTAATTATAATTATTTATAAGGTTAATTAATTATAATTAAACTTGAGGTCCCAGGTTCAAACCCTTTTGGAAGTAACTAAAGGAAAAAAAAATTAATTATAATTAAATAACTAAGGTACAAATATTAAATTATTAAGTTACAAACATTAGATAAGATATAAATAAAAATTAAAAAAAAACAATAAAAAAATTGTAAAAAAAGAATGGAGGGAATGGTGAACGTAGAGAGCTTCTAAGGAATGAAGGGAATGGTGAATGTAGAGAGCTTCTAAAAAATTGTTTATGGCTCTCCTTTATATAGGTTTAAGATTGGTTCAAATTCTGCAGGTACTACTACTAGGTAGTTGATAAAAATTTGAGAAGCCTTGCTGCAGGTATGTGCTTGCTTGACAATTTCAGCAACAATGGCAACGGTCAATATCAACATTCAAACTAAAATGGATTAAATTATGAGTCTAAACACCAAACTAGAATAAAATATGTTTCCAAGATAGCCAATAAATAATTCCCAAAAGTAGAATTAAGTGAAGAATACAATTTTGGATATGTCGAGGTTCAAAGGTTTTTCTTCACAAGCATATGATCAGAGGCTAGTAGGTATCTATTACTATAGTATTGTTACAGAAAAGGCAAAGGCATGAAGTTAACTGCAATACCCTCATCAATGAGAGAAACCAGCAGTTGGTTAAGACTCAAGTGTCACTCGTACTGAATCTGGAAATCATCGTTGACATAATCGCCTTCTTGCAATAGTATACCAATGGTATTTCCACATTCTCTTTTTTGATCGTTTGCTGAAGAAGCATCTCTGGAATTATTTAAATATAATGGATTACAAATTTCAGGCTTTTAGGCGATAAATCACCATTCTTACAGCAAATCTCCAAGGAGATGCAATGGATCGTGATGAGAGACTGCTCATATACGATGTAAGTTCTTGTTGCCAGTTCCATAATGTTTCCCACCTTAATTTGTCTGTCTTACCTTTACCAGAAATGATATTTTTCTTTTCCATGTAAGTGCTTCATTGCAGATTCGGCAGAGATAGCCAAGTCCCTTGGTTACTACTATAGATACAGAAAAGCCATGCTTTCATATCATATGCCATGCTTTGACGTAACATTTATTTTGCATCCTTATGCAGTGTAGATGAGCAGGTAGCAAAAGGACGCACAACTGATAGATCCTATTGCAGAGAAACAAGCTGTAATTTTGTCAGAGAAATGCAAATTATCCCCTGCAGATTTCCAGATTCGATCTACATATCCATTGTAAGATTTATATTTGTTTCTACTACACTTTTTTGCTTGCCCTTCATTTGAAACGATATAAACACATTTATATCTTGTTCCTGAAGCACTTTAAGCATTTAAGTTTACCATAACTGATAATCTGGACAGGTTATGCAATTTACATTGGGGACTGTCCATAATAATCTAGGAATTCTGGGCAATCTTGAACACCATATTAGTTGCAAGAAAACACAAATTTCTGATTATCGTGGTACCAAATATCTCTTAGATTATTGTTTTCCCATATCACGAGATGTAGTAACATTCTGTTTCTTTCATCAAAGTACATTTGTAGAGATTGTTGTATTAAGAAACAATGAACATAGAGCTTACACATCACAAGAAAAATTGGAAAATAATAATGCAACAAAGAAAAACAGAATTGCAGGAGTTTGTTTATTAAGCCTAAGACTATCAAGATCCAAACTCGACCATCTGATCTAAATCTGATTAACTCTTCTTTTCACCTTCAGTTTTGTTGGCCTTCTTAGCAGATGCCTGAGAGTATAGGAAAGTTCCGAATATGGCAACGGCCGATCCAACCGCATTCAATGGTCTAACAGGATTTCTAAACACCAAAACAGTAGATACAATCACAACCACTCTCTTCATTGTGTTACCAACAGAAAATGTCAAGGGGCTAATATCATCAAGTGCCTGGTAAGAGGATTGATTATAAAGATGATAAAAGATGCCTGAAAGCATCACCCAGAAGTAAAATGTGGATGATTTGCCAACAGTCTCAATAGCCTTGTGGTACCCTTGCACCCATTGGGAGCCCTCAACAACCACCGCAACAGGAAACAAATAAATCAATGAGATTATACTAATCCAACCATACAAGTTAAGTCCATTTACTTCCTTGAAGCTCTGCAGACTCCTTTTAGAGTAAATGTTCCTAAATACAAAACCAATATTACTAATCAAAGCACCCCACAATCCTTGGAAATTGAAGGACACTTCAGTGATGGCAGCAAGGGAACAACCCAAAACTATAGGAAGGATTGAAAGCCAGACTTTTAAAGGGTAAGTATCACCAAGAAGTGAAGAGAATATCACAGAGAAAACAGGTTCTGATGATTTGATAACATGAGTGAAAGAAACTGCAACTTTAGAGAATGAGACACAGGCTGATATATGACCTATAGTGTGAAATAATGCAGGTCCAAGCAGGGCAACAACGAATGGCTTTGAAATCTTAGGGCAAGGTTGCAACTTCAACGCCCACAAAATAAACATCCAAACAGAACCAACAAAGAGCTGGAAGGAAGCAAGAAACCATGGATAAGGAAAAACATTCAATGCCTTTTTATTGTAAATGTTAAAGACAATGTTCTGAAAGTACCAAAGACCAAACACGATAGCAAGTTGGAAAGTTTTATCTTTAGGCTTCGAATCCAAACTAGTTTCTACTTCAGGGGATGGTTCAGATTCAGATGCAGCTGCTTTAGCGATATAAGATCTGGGTTTCGGGCATAACCCAGATAGGCACTTGATAGTATTTCTGTCAGATTCACAGATCTGAAGAGTGAACCTTGAAGAAAGGCCAACTGGGTAGCCATGGATTTGGCAAAAGTTCGAAACTTTAGAGCTCAACGCACTAATTTGAGAGGTGGGTTTGTGAAAGAGATTAGTTTGATTTTGGGTCCTATGAACATGACTGGGATTTAGCAAAGCAGAAGAAGCATTTACGGGGCACTTACCGTGGTTGGATTTAGAGAAAGTGACAGGAGAGGCTACGGTGAGATTCAAAGTAAGCATCTTTGTTATGATATATGTAAAAGATTAAAGAGGCTCTCTCTGCAGAGCCAAAAAGATAGGAAGATATGAAGCACACACACCAAACGCCACAGTGAGTAATAGATATTTTGGGTTGGTGAAGAGAAAAAGCAGCTCGTCAAGCTTTGCTTGAAAGGGATCTTTCTCTCAAAACCCTTTTAGGACTTTTTGATACCAAATATTGACCGTTACATTCTTAAATAATTCATTTTAAAATACTCTCCCCTAATTATACTAGGAGTCTCTAATATTTTACCAGATTTGGTATCAGCAATTCAGCATCAGCATATACGACATCGGAGACAAAAATCTTGAATCTGGCATCTTCTTGTCTTCAAGGACACTACAGCACCACTGCTGTCATTAATGATTCGTACTCCATTGCATAATCATAAAGCTCAAGTTTTGACATTTATCTTCAATTTCAAAGATTTGTTTGAATTTGCTCTTGTTAGAAAACCCTTCCTTTCTTTCATTTTGCCGGCGACAGATAAAATTTTCCTTGTCGTTTCCGAACCAGAAAAGAATTTTCTATTACGCCTAATTGATGGGCCTGAACAAATTGGAGGAGCCCAACTGTCCGATTCTCAAGCCCAACTTCTCATTTCACTAAAATTCACTGAAACACCAAGAATTTTTCAAAAAGAGAAGAAGAAGAAGAAAGGATCAAAATCAAAATGGCTGCTAAGCAAATGGAGGAGATACAGAGAAAACTAACCATGTTGAATTATCCCCGAGCTAACGCTCCGGCTCAGTCTCTTCTCTTTGCCGGCATGGAGCGTTACGCTCTTCTTGAGTGGCTTTTCTTCAAGTTAGTGTCTCTCTCTCTAATACTAGATCTTTCATTGTAAAATTCCACCTTTTTTCTTTCAGTTTAGTATGATTTTCTCTTTTTTGATCGTTTGCTGAATAAGCATGTCTGGAAGTGTTGAAATTTATGTATAGATTATAAATTGCAGGCTTTTAGGCGATAAATCACCATTCTCACAGCAAAATCTCCAAGGAGATGCAATGGATCGTGATGAAGAGACTGCTCGTATCCAATGTATCTCGTTTCTGGTTCCATAATTTTTCTTACCTTAATTTGTCTCTCTTACCTTTACCAGAAATGATATTTTTCTTTTCAATTGTACGTTAATTATTCTTTACTTGCAATCAAAACTGGCTGAGGAAAAGGCAGAGAAAATGCAATTTGGAGTCCAGATTTATTTATAGCTTTTGAAATTCTATGGTAGCAATTTAAGTTCAAAATTTTCTTTTTACATTTTGGAATTTCTTCCCCTGGTCATTGGGAGTATTCATCATTTGTAATTGTTCTAGCACTATTGGAATTTGACAGGATTGATTGCTTCATTGCAGATTTGGCAGAGATAGCTAAGTTCCTTGGCATCACTACTACTATAGATACAGAAGCCATCCAAGTAAGTTGTTCTGTAAAATGTTTTGCAAAACTTGTCAATATATAAATGCCATGGCATTTGATGGCATTTGTATATTTTGATACATGGCTACCCTTTAGATCAATTACAAAGTTAGGTGCACTTGAAAGTTGAAGGTGCTACTTCTGATATTGTAGATCCCCAGGTTTGACTTGCCCTTATAAGTTATAACTTGCAATCTAGCACGTAACCTCATGAACAAAAATGCTTAGCTTAAGTTTCCTAAAGCAGTTGGCTACTTGGCTTGCCCTTCATTAATTGCTTACATTTTCACCTCAATACGAGCAAGTTATCATAAGTATGTTGTTTCAACAGAAAAATGATATAACTTATGAATTTGGTTTTGTATGAACTCAAACATCCTAATTCAGTTAATACTTATTGATACTATTAGTAATAGGTTGACTAGGTATATTCCAACTTAGATAAGGAGAATTGTAGCTTCCTGTTTTTTCATGAATTATGAAATGCCAATGTTTGAGTAGAAATGTAAATGGAATTCTATAAGGTTCTCTTGTGTTGTTATTTGCCACTTGAATTGGGTAATGCCAATTTATAGGTGATATAATTTAGAGTGTGAAGTGACCTTCTGGTTCAGGGGCGAGGAAGCTATGAGGATCGGACAGAAATTCTTCGTCTGATAGTAGATCTAGTGGAGGCCAGCATCTATGCGGATAACCCAGAATGGAGGTTGATTTTACTTATGTGGATACTTTTAATTATTATCTCCTTTGTTGGCTTAATTGTTTCAGTTGCTGCTTTTCATATCATATGCCATTCTTTGATGTAACATTTAATTTGCATCCTTAAGCAGTGTAGATGAGCAGGTAGCAAAGGACATACAACTTATAGATTCTATTGCTGAGAAACAAGCTGTAATTTTCTCAGAGGAATGCAAATTATTCCCTGCAGATGTGCAGATTCAATCTATATATCCATTGTAAGATTTATATTTTTTTGAGCTTCACTTTTTTTTCTTGCCCTTCATTTGAAACAATATAAACTATAGACATTTACATCTTGTTCCTGAAGCACTTTAAGCATTTAAGTTTATCATAACTGATAATCTGGATAAGGTATGCAAATCGCATTAGGGACTGTCCATAATAATGTAGGATTCTGGGCATATTGAACACCATTTTAGTCGCAAGAAAACACAAATTTCTGATAATCATGGTACCAAATGTCTATCATATCACGTGATGTAGTAATATTCTGTTTCTTTCATCAAAGTACATTTGCAGGCCTGATGTGTCTGAACTGGAAACAAAACTGTCAGAACAATCAAAGATTCTCTTAAATCTTCAGCAGAAAGTCGACGATTTGGCATCAAAGGTTTATCTTAGTTCCTTGCCTATTCCCTCAAAAATTGAAATTAAACTCAACAGATTTTTCAAATCAACATTTCTCTGGGCTTCAGTTTTCTTCTGTTGGAGAAAAGCTCAGTTTTTTTTTTTTTT
>CATIWJ010461111.1:0-16267 GCA_949640765.1 Croton laevigatus | reverse complement strand
CCGTTATGTGAAAGTTTTAAGGATATTATTAAATCGTTGAATAACAACAAATAAAGTAGGTGAGATAAATAACCAAAATAATTTATATTGCTAAAAAATGTGGCTAATATTTTAATTGTTGCTACTAATTAATAAAATCATGCCTAATATTCTTATATTAGTTACAAATATTTTGTTATAACTAATTGGATGTAGCTAGTAGAAAAATTATTGCTACAACGATATTAAATATGTGGCTATATTATATTATATTATATTATATTATATTGTTAGTTATGATATTTTTAAGTAACAAAAATATTGTGGTTATTGATTAGTTGTTGCTACAAAAAATATAGAGATGTAACAAATTTTTTTTTAATTTAGTTTTAATATTTTATCGTTGCTATTTAATTGTAGCTATTTGACTAGAAATTGCCACAGTTATATTAGTTGTGTAGCTACTATATGAATTAGTTATGATACTCTTTTATAGCTAAAAATGATTGTAGCTAATTACCAAAATTTTGCTACAATATATTTAATTTAAAGCAAAAATAATGTGTTAGCTACAATAATTAAATTCTAGTGACTAAAACATTAGAAATAGCCACAAGTCTTTTTTTCCAGTAACAATAAATATGTATTAGCTGCAATTTTTATTTTTGTAGCTATGTCTTGTGGCTACATATGCATTTTGTTGTAGCCCCAGCTTCTTACTGTTGGATTTATGGCATTAAATGTGTGATTAATTGTCAATTTTGAGTGTAATAATTTAACGGAAAAAAATTACGTTTTGAATGACATGAAATGTGCCATTGTATTATTCTACGCAATAAGAGTATAAACTCAAATAGGATTAAAGGTGAATAAGAAATTGAAGCTCAAAATGAGCTTGGGACAAAAAATTAAATCAATGCGTACATGCACGTCATGTGCGACGTGAATGTAGCACCGAAAAGGCCTTTTGCGGGCCTGGCCCATTTTTAATTCTGCCATTGATTTTTCCGTCCAGAATTCTCAATTTTGTAAACTGTTGTTGCAGAGTTTTAATTCATTAAAACTAATTTAATTAGTTTTAAAATCTGGTTTTAATTCTCGTTGTTTCAGAGTTTTAATTCAATTAAAACTGATTTATTTAGTTTTAAAACCTGGTTTTAATTCTCATGTTAAAAGTGCAGCAGTTTCAAATGTTAATTCCCTTTTATGACAATTAAACGCGGCCCTTAATGCTAATAACTCCACCTGCACCTGCCTGTCCTATATATATATACGTACAGAATTTTGCATTGAAATGATTATTTTCCACATTGTTTTCATTCTGCTTCTTCGTCAAGCTTCCAGAAATTTTGTTTTCCTTCCTGTTTTACAGTTGTGGCAGGCTGCTAGTTTAGGTTCCGGTCATAAGTCTCTATCACGGTTCGGCTCTCCTATATGACCTTTAATTTTAATTTGCCATAAAAGTCAATATAAGCAATATCGCTGAAACAAACGTTGGAATGAAAAGAATTGGTGTGGCTGACTCGCTAGTAATGACATAAGCAATGAGCTTAAGAGAAGTTCTTAGTTGGCTGAACGATCAAATGAAGATGGACGCTTTTTGACTGAATTTGACTGTCTTAAGTTGCTAAGTGCAGTTAGAGGAAAAACTAATAACTCGTATTTGGGTGATTTACTGTGTGATATTAAAAGCTTAATGATTTCTTTTAGTTCAATTGCTATATATAAATAAGGTTCGCCTTTTTTTTTTTTTTGGAAAAGGAACACTCGGCTTAATGAAAAAGAACTAAGGCACTTTTTAATTTTGAAATCTTTTTTGGCTATTTTTATTAAAAGAAAATTGGAAAACGGAAACCTTGAAAAAGATGACCGGAAACCATCCGGCTGCCGCTTTTACCACTGCATCGCCGCCAGTTGTAGCTGATCAGAGAACGAAGGGTATCGGTTGGCAGCCCTCACGGTAGCGAGTTTTTCGGTACCCTAAAAAATGACATACGATGATCGGAGGGTGATGAAAAACGTGAAAGAAGTCTGCTAAAACCTAGTTCAAACTCGCCAGAAAATAATGATTTCAATCTCCTTTATTAGAGCATAAAAGAAAATTTATAATAGATGGTGTTTGTAATGAATCGGAAATCACCACTAGGTAGAAATCAGGAATTATATTTGGCCATTCTTCTCTGAAAACCTTCTCAAAATACTTATCACAAATCAAATTACTGAATGGATATCGGTCTAGCCACCGGGTTACAACCTGAATTAACAAATTGTATGACATGAATTTTTCAAAAGAATTTAAGCCTTTTGGTGGTGAATATTTTTTTTAAAAAATAATTATTTAGTAAAATATATTTTAATTGTCATATATACAAATTTTTTCTCTTTGGGATGAGACATGTCCATTCTGTAAATAAATACTGATATTTTTCAGCAATAAACATTCATATTTAAAATGAATCTAATGTCCAAAATTTTGTATAAAAATTTAAAATATAAAGTTAGCACATGCCATAGTTACAGAAGCGTCAGTTATATTTTTGGAACCAATGGTTTATATCGGTTCTAAAATTGTTTGAACTTCAAACGAATCGCTGGCCAACCGTTCTTTGTGGTTCTATAACTAATTACTGTTTTTCAAATACTAGTAATAATTTGAAAAGCTTTTCAACGGTTCTCCGAACAACTAAAAACGGTTCTAAAATTGTTTTTCATGGTTCTAAAACAGTTTTAAGATAGTTTTAAAATATTTTTTTTTGTAGTTAAAAAATTTTAATTTGATAAAAAAAATAACATCAAGTTTACAGTATTTTAAAAAAAAAATCTCACACGCGCATAATAAAATTAAAAAAATTGTAAAACTGAATTTAAAAAAAAAGAAAGGAAAAATGGCTTGAACCTAATATCTTTATGAAAGATCGGGAAAAAAAAAATTTGCCTATGTATCCTCTAGAGATTGAGAGAAATCAAACCACATATAATTCTACTTACCTTTTTTTTAAACAGAAATATACACACACACCCAGTTAGTATGTTAGTGAGTTAGCAGGAAATGGAGCTTAAACCGACGATCGAACTTGGGACGTTTGAGCTACTTACCTTTTAGTATTTATTTAAATAGTTGTTCTCGCTTGTTGATGAACATCCATTACGTTAAGTTGTCATTATTTTTTTAACTTTATTGTGCCCTTAATTCGGTTTTAGTCCGATACTCCACACAAGTTTGTGCTTCCAATGAATCTGAATGCAAACCACACAAGTTTTATCACTTGTCTCAACTATGACACTGGAACAAGCTTTTCATGAAAGGGAACATGATGAAACTCGGTCTATTTTGCATCCGGATTCATTGGAAGTACACATTTGTGTGACAGACTAGAATAAAGCCGAATTAAGATGTCACGACCCAAATTTGGAGTTAAAGCCGACGTACAACCAGATTAAAATATGACTGCACAAGTTTTAAAATCAATAGCTAGAATGCAAAGCTATATAAAAATCACTAAACAAAAATTACTTTTTAAATTATAAATGCAAAATCAACCAAACTAAAATTATACAGTCTACAAATCAAGTAGAGCAGAAATCTACAAGACTAAATAAATCTAACTAACTCAACTTGAATGCTCGGCTCAAGAAGAAAAAATTTGAGCCTTGACGCAACGGAATATCAGAAACCTGCAAAATAATCTATATGGGTATAAGCGTTATATATAGGTGCTCAGTAAGTTCACGAATAGTAGAAAAAAATTGAACAACAGTAATATCAGAAATCAAATAATTCAATCTCAAACAATTCCAGACATAATGGTGTGCCAGGGCCTCTAACATCAATAAACAATAACAATAATCACATCTTTCCTTTTTTCTTCTCAGTAACAATACAATAATCAGTAACAGTAATCCATCCTTATCTCAGACCACAATAATGAATATCAAATAACAATAATCAGTAATAGGCAAAATGCCTCATATAGTAACCTCCTTAGCGAAAACCCTCCGTCCGCTTTTGACACTCCATCACAAAACACACATAATATCAAATTCAGATAATCAGACAATATATCAAAATACACATATTTCTCTATCTCCTAATCACATGCAGGTTTAGGTAAAGAAAAATATAATATATCGAAATAGAAAGAATAATATATAAGAATATCTTATTATATATAGTATAATTGTTAACAAATAGCACATCACAAGTAATCACATACACCCATGAAACTTATCTCAGAATCTGATACGAGAAATACCATTCAAACGAACTCGAAGATGGATAAACAACTAATCACAAACTAGAATTAATGAAAATCTTAAGTCATATGCAAGTATGAATGTTTATGCATGACGTGAATGCATGTAATCAACCCAATTCCATAATCGCATATTCAATTATTTAAACAATCGAAGACCAATTAATTCACAGGAACATAATTTTCAAAACAAGTTTCAAAACTGAAATACTTATTTAAAATTTGATCTAAATCAATTTTATCAAAAAAACTTCAATTTAGAAAGTGAATCTCAATAGAAACAGTTTTACTGATAAAGATTTACGCAATAATTCCAATTCAAAAATTTATAAGTATTAAACCGTACATTCAAAAATATAAAAATTTAAGATCAAAACCATTTTTTATAATTTATTAAAATTCATCAAAGTTATAGCATCAACATACCCAATACATCATAAATTTTGCTCGGCCCGTAGCACTTCCAAAACGACACCCGACTGAAATTTTGCTCAAAACCCTATTTTTTCAAGACACCCAAAATTCTAAACATCTAAAACATCTCATAAACTTATTTCTCAAGTATTTATAGACAAAAAATGTAATGCCCGGATTTCTAAAATCTGTGATATGGAATATTTGAGCATGTAAATAAATTTTAAATAAATGATTAAAGAGAATTACGAAAGACGAAAGAGTTTGGAATAGTGAACGTTGCATCTGCGATGTCACTGTTGCACTCGCGATGGACTTACCGAGGTTCGTCTCGCTTACGATTAATCGGTCTCACGCGTGGTGATGCCTTGGTATTTAACGTCATCATTATTATTTGTTCTAATCGGTTGATTCCACGAGAACTAAGTAGAGAGATATGGAGATCATACGAGAATGGATAAATATGGAATGTTGGTATAAATAAAATTTAAAAGAGATAAATTAACCAAATAATAGTGTGATGGGATTATAAATTGCCGGAAGCCCGAATAATGAAGTTGAGATTTTTAAATATGAAATGGAAACTTCACTAGCAAAAATTAGTGTGTAAAATATGACAATGTATTGAATAATTTAAATAAGATAAATATAATTAGGGAATGGAAAATTAATTAAGGGATTAAAAGGAAAAAAATTTTAAAATTAAAAAAAAACGGAAATAGAAACAGAGAAGAGAAAGGAAAGAAAGAACAAAATGAGGAGGAGGAAAGAGAAAGAGGGAAACCGGCTCGCTACCGCCGACGCGCCATGTCGCCACAAAGCCGAGCTTCCGGGGAGCCCGAAGATACCGGCACGCCATTTAGACTCCACCGGAGTTGACAGATCGAGAACTCGAAAGAAGACTGCCCCTGTTGAAGCTACTGTTCACCGTCAACTTTAAATGCATTTTTCGAGTAGCTCCAGCCATCGTCCGCCGGAAGTAACGGCAGATTTAGACTCCCCTCATCAAGGGCTTTCAACTGATTTAAGACTCACCGCTTGAAAACATCATCTCCGGCTACTGAAGAAAGGAAGAAGACGATACTGTTCACCGAAACTTCATATGAGTTTTTCAGCGTCTCCGGCGATCGGACGCCCGATCTAGCAAAACCGGTCAACTCCTCTAGAGGAGAGCTTCTAATTGACGTAGGGATCTCCGCCTGAAAACACCGATTCCGGCGACCGAAGGAAAAGACGACCGCAAGCTGTCGCCGGCGAATTCATAGCCTTACGGCCACCGTCTGTCGATTTAAAAGGTAGATTCTAACTCCTCTCTTCATGGGCTTTCAAT
Source organism: Croton laevigatus (assembly GCA_949640765.1). Taxonomy (NCBI): domain Eukaryota; kingdom Viridiplantae; phylum Streptophyta; class Magnoliopsida; order Malpighiales; family Euphorbiaceae; genus Croton; species Croton laevigatus. The sequence goes on along the minus strand of CATIWJ010461111.1, from coordinate 10,291 downwards.
TGATGTAGTTATTGGTCCCGATCTATACGTTTTTCTGGCGGTCTACTTTTCCGGTGACCGACCGGATTGTTTTTGGTATTTTTTGGCCAAACGGCCAGTAGTAAGTTAGATACGATAACATTTCTGGAACCCTTGAATTCAGACGAACCTGGATATGTATTTTGTATGAATTTTCGACACCATTTGCAGTTTCCGACGACCATCCGGCGAGCGATTTTAAACAGAATCCTATTGACATCGTTTCGACGCCATGAACCCGAAAATGGGCTCTGTTTAACAATCCGAGACCCCGAACTATTAGAACTGTAAATGCCACAAACATAATTAATAAAATTAATTGCTATTGGCATTAATTTAAAATAAGGGCTAAATTGGAAATTAATGAAATTGAGTAGATAATAGTAATTGATAATGAAAAATAATCGGATGCTGAATTATTGTCCATAAACAATAAATAAATAAAAGTATAATTTGGACGGTTAATCAACGAGAAGTAATTGAAATAATTGGTTAACAAATTTAGTAATGAAAATTTAGTAGGATGTTAATAAAATAAATAAATGAGGTTAGCGATAATTGGTTAGGGGTTAATAACGAAAATAATTAAATTAAGATAAAAATGTCATTGATGTAGCAAAATAAATTATTGACACAGAATAATTAACTAAGCGGATAATTTATGAATTTATGTGGCAAATAGTTATGCTAGATATTCGAACTAATGAAAAGGAGTCAAAATTTATGACCACAAATAAATAAGAGAAAATAAGGCATAGTAAATAAATGAACAAAGAAATAAATAAAGGGATTAGGAATCTAGTAGCAGAGATTTGGACTAAAGCGATGATGAGATTAATTAGAATTGGTTAATTGAAAGGTAATTAAATTAGATAGTAATTAGGGAAGTAATGCTTAAATAATTAAAGATCATTATTAGAGTAGTAACTCACAAATAAGGAGAATCAGAGTGCACAGCCAGCCTAGTAGAATAATAGACGTAGAAATGAGATTTATTAATAAAATTAAATGAAGAATTAACTGAATTATAATTCAATGATTTAGCCGACGACGGAATAAAGCCAAGACGTGGTTGCGCAGGAGAACCGCAAGATGAGTACAGCATCTAATCAGGTTTGATACTTTACTTATACTTACTAATGTGCTGTGATACCTGAACTGCTATGTAATGTTGTGATTGCCATTGTTTGTGATATATGTTGAACTATAAATGGTTGTGTTATATTTATATTTATTTAAGTAAAGAATCCACTAAGCTTGTAGCTCAGCAAGTTAGTGTTTGTTAACTTGTAGGCGTCAGAAGCAAAAGTCAAGAAAGAACCAATATAGTTGTTCAACGTCAGAATCATCTAGAAGATTTAGATGGCATATACTGTAAAGCTGTAAAATCTAGACTGTAAATTGTAAGATGTATATTTTAATGTGAAATGTAATAATTGTAAATTGTAATTAGTAAAAATTTTATGTTCTGTATATCGTACAAAGGCACGAGTAGCCCTCTTATAAGTTTACTTCAGTAGGTGTATAAGGGGTGTTACAAAAAATCCTTTTTAAAATTATAAAACAATCCCATAAATAATTTAGAAAATTTACAAAAATCTCCCTATGTTTTACCATATTATACATTTTCCTCCCTGTTAATTTTGAAATGGACAAAAACATCCCTGCGTTTTAATTTCGTCGATAAAAATACTATTCCATCTCTTTTTTCTATTAAAATGGACCAAAATGTAATTTTACAGGACTTTTTGAAAAAAATCAACAAATAAAGGACTAATTTGTAATTTTGCCATCTTCATCCTTCGAACTCCATAAAAACAGAGGGAGGAAGAGAGAGAAGAGGAACTTGTCGGTATCTTCCATTCCGGCCATAGGTCGGCAGAAAACTTACCACCATCTGAAAGCCGGCGACGAGGGGAGTCAATCGGTACCGTTGATTTTGGCGTCTGACCACCAAAGACGCCGGAAACGACAGTTCCAGCGTCTCTGGTGGTCAAACGCTGTTCACCGATTGCTTCCATCGCCGTTTCCGACGTTTCTCGTGGTCAGACACCAAAATCAAAGGTACCGATCGACTCCCCTCATCGCCGGCTTTCAGATGGTAGTAAGTTTTCTGCCGACCTATAGCTAGAACAGAAAATACCAACAGTGGTAAGTTTTCGTATCCATTCAGATTACAGACTATTCAGGCGCATTTTTTGACACCTTCCGACAATTTTCCGTCTAGTTTAAGAGTATATTCTGAATGCTCTTGTTGTAAGCTTCGTTTTGATATAACTTTTGAATGATTTGGTCACCGGTGGCGGTTCCTTTTCTCTCTCTTCCTTCCTCTGTTTTCATAGAGTTCGAAGGATGAAGATGGCAAAATCGCAAATTAGTCCTTCATTTGTTAATTTTTTTAAAAAAAGTTCGTAAAATTATATTTTGGTCCATTTTAACAGGAAAAAAAAACAGAAGGGTATTTTTATCGACGAAATTAAAATGCAGGGATATTTTTGTCCATTTCAAAATTAATAGAGAGGAAAATGTAGAATATGGTAAAACGTAGAGAGGTTTTTGTAAATATTCCTTTATTTAATTAGTTAACCCCTAAATCATATTTAAACACTAATTCTAATTCAAAACCAATTTAGACACTAATTCTAATCCAACATCAACATGCATTCACAATTAAATCACCAATTTGAATTAGATAAAGATTTTTATTTAATAAAAATCAATAAAATATTTTAATTTATAAAAACAACAAAAATACAAAAATGACAAAAATATCTCTCTAACTAAAAAACGCAGTATTAATATTATACTCAAAATGACCATCTCATCATTCTGAATATCAAACGAACTTCCAAGTTACCAAATTATATCTAAACAAAACATAAGGGTGTAAAATGACCATTTTGCCCATAAGGTACAAAATTTTCATTTTGCCCCTAAACTTAATACTCACAAAAATCAAGGATTTTACAATCTTGCCCCCTTAAACAAATTTCGCCCTAGAAATTTATCCAAATGCAATTTATTGTCAAAACCAGCTTTTACTTTAATTTCAGACAAATCCAGAAAATATAGACTACTTACCATATGTTGTTATGGTTGGCCAAGCCATAACCTCACTAAAGTAAGCTTTAATAACATTTCCAATTTTGCTTTTCTTATAGTGTATCACTAATAAATCACAAAAATCCAAAATCAAAACTCAGCACAAAAATTCAATACTTACATATACTACATAAAAATCAAACTCAAATAACAACAGCGCATAACATTCAATCGGTACCAATATTAATGTTTCAAACATTTATCAATGACTCCGAAGCCCAAATATTCTGCATCCAAATCAAATCTTACATTCTTTCTCAATAAACTCAACATCCTATTAGTCCGTATCAAGATCAATATATTTCAAATTAATAATGTGTCATGATCAATATAATTCAATTTAACAATGTGTCTTGATAAATATAATTCAAATTAACAATATAACTTCCAATAATGATATCATCTAAAACTCAAAATACATCATTCAATTTTCAAATATAAGCAGAACACATACATTCGTATATGATAAATGAATGCAGATGAATGCAATAAAAATGTAGAATCTTACATAAGAGCACAATAAAATTCAAAAAATAATGACAACTTAAGTAAAAATAAGGAATGTTAAACTTCAATGAGTGAGAATAGTGGTTTTGTCGGTCAAACGTAGATGGAAGCAACCAAAAGGCAATCGATATTTGCCCGTTCACTCCTTCGTCTGGGAATCTCCTTCACCGTCAACGGTTTAAGAATCTAGAAGTTCAAATAAGGGCAATTTCAGATTTGTGAGTCGAACGAAAGCATGACGGCGACAAACAAAAGATCATTTCTGCCTAATCTAGTCAAATCGTCCTCGCCAATCAAACAAAAGCCCGATGAAAACACCGGAAACGAACGGTGTTGAAGTTTTCGAGATGTTCTTTCATTTTTTTGTCCGGTTTCTTGCATTTTAAAATTATAAATGACCTCGCAAGTATTTTTGCCAAAAAAGGGCTTTTGATCAATTATTTTTAGAGTGATTGTTAAATTAGTATAAGAGTTCAAATTGATGAGACTCTTTTAGTATAATCCCAATTTATTAGCCTATAACAAAATTGAGTGAGTTAAGTTTTAGTTGATGATATGCAGGTTGTTGAATTGTCAAGAAAAGAGCAGTGCCTGGTGATTGCTTAAGTTGTATGGGTATCCCCCTCTTTTGTATTAAAAAAAAATTGAGAGAATCTAAATTGATAACTCTTTAAAAATTAATTCAACGAGTTGTTTTGTATAAAAAAAAAAAAAAGAAAAAATTACTATTTCATCACTAATATTTGGCTTAATTACTAATTTATTACTGTATTTTGGCAAAAATGTACTGTTATCACCGATGTTTGGCCTAAATTACTATTACATCACCATGCCATTAACTTTAACATTTAACAGTAAAAAAAATTACAGAATTGGCCCCTCAAGTGGATTTGGATTTTCATTTTTACCCTTTTTACAACTTTAATGCTTAATTTCATTACACTTTGAATTTTTTTTACCAACAACACCACTTTCACACTTAATAATTATAAAATCAAAAAATAAAAATTCACTAAAAATTCTTAATTTGATAAAATAAAAATAAAAAATCACTATTATTATTTTAAATATTTTTTCTTAGTGAATTTTTTAATAACTAAAAATTGTCACTGATTTTTCTCGTAAATATTAAAATATAAAAAAATTACAATTTTATCTCTATGTTATCACCTAGTGTATATTTTTGTCTCTGCATTTTGTAAAATAAACTTTTTTGTTCCTCTGTTTTAATTCCAGCAAAAATAACCACCGCATATACCATTCATACCAGTTTGTAGCCACAAGAGCAACTATCATATACACCAAAATGAAGCTCTTGACATGATAAATCAAGTTATAACCTTAGTTTTAGCATCAAAACACCATGAGCCCTTGAAAAAATCAATTGAAATTTTGAAATCTTTCAACCCAACCCATGACCCAATCTTATTTTCAGTTCCGGCCATCAATCGGAGAGTTGGTTGGACTAGAGGTCTTTTCGGCTCATGAATTATCTCCTGAATGCCTCCTTTTCCTCACTCAATCACCAAAAATTATGAATCGACAAACAATAATTCCATGGCTATGGATTTTTTTCCTTCAATTACCATCGCTACAAGTTGCCACTGAAGTTGAAGGTGGTGGAGAAGAATTCACCGGAACCTAGCCTTTCTATTGGGTGGTAGTTAGACAGGGATGGTTAAACGGCTATCAATAGAGATTTTGTTCTAAGAAAATGTAGGTCCATGTTCGACAATGGGCATGAAGTTCATAATTTCTTTTTTTTTTAATTTTTTAATTTAAATTATAAAATTATAATTTAGTGCCTATTAATTAAAAAGTTAAATTCATGTTAATTAAAGAGTAGTAATATCAATTATTTCAAAAAAAATAACAGAATACTGGTCATTATTTAACAGAAGTACAAAAATATAGGACGTAATTAAAATATAAGGATAAAAAAGTCTATTTCAAAAAATGCAAGGATAAAAAAGAACATTAAGTGAAAACACAGGAACAAAATTGTAACTTTTCCTTAAAATAATACAATAACACCAACAACAACAATAACAAGCCTTAGCCTCAAACAAGTTGGGGTCGGTGGTATAAATCATCTAAGATGAACCTCACCATAAACTAAATATTACCTGAAAACTAAAGTTTTCGCAATATGAGGTTAGTTACTACCTTATTCAATAAGTATTTTTTAAAATTTATATTGTTTAGAAAAAAATATTTAAAATAATAATAGAAATTTTTAATTTTTAATTTTATTTTATCAAATTAAGAATTTTTAGTGAATTTTTATATTCAGATTTTACAGTTATTAAGTGTGAAAGTTGTGTTGTTAGCAAAAAAATTCAAAGTGTAATGAAATTGAGCACCAAAGTTGCAAAAAAGATAAAAATAAAAATCCAAATTAACTTGAATGGCCAATTTTGTAATTTTTTAATGGTCAAATGATAAAGTTAACGACGCGATGATTTACTAGTAATTTAGACAAAACGTCAATGATGTGAGTGCATTTTTGCCAAAATACAGTGATGAACTTAGTAACTACGACCTAACATCAGAATTTTTTGCTAAAAAATACAAAAAAGTCTAAAACTCTTGTATTAAGGGTACATGTGTTCAAATAAAAACAATAAATTGTGAAATTCATGAAATATGTGAAATTCGGGTTATTAAAAATTATTTTCAATCACTAGTAAGAAAATTCGTGAAATTTGTTAATTCGTAAAATTTTCATTGAAAGAAATTTTTTTCCCAAATTAACGTATTAGATGTTTAATACCAAATAAACTAGAATCTTCTTTTTTATTCTCTTTCTGCCTCTTTGTATATGGAGAATTTCTTAATTTGTTATGAAATTTATGGAGTTATTTATCAACAGACTTATGCATAAAATTTATGAAGATTTGAAGAAATTTTGTGAATTTTTTTTTACAATATTTTTATGAAATCTCATTTAAAACGTTAAATAAGAAAATTATTTGTTGAATTCGAGAATCCAAAAGAAATAATTGATTCGTTAAATCATAAAAAAAAAAATTTTTTATTGTTTTTTAAATTTTTTCGTTTTAACGAATGAACACCCTTAATTGAGAGTTCAAGAATTATCCAACGAAATTGGGTCATACCCGGCCCGCGTATATAAATATTATTGTTTAGTAAATTTAGTAGTACTTCTTTCCATTTATATTCCGTTAAGATTAATCAAACAAGTTTGGGGAACGTGACCGACAAGTTTCTTTCCGGTTTCCAATTGTGATTGTTCTTTCCATACTCAAACCCTTTTGTATTTCGTTTGTATTGGTTCCGCCATGATTGTTAAGCGGCAGAGGGTGCAGGAAGGGTGGCTAGCAGTCAGCATCGCCACCGGCGACAAGAAAGCATGCGACGGCGATGTGGACTGCGATTTCCATTTTCATAAGCTGCCCCGTAACAGAAAACTGGAGATGAAAGTCGGTGCTTTCTATATACCAAAAGATAATCCCGAAAAGCCACAAGGTGAAGATTCTTACTTCATCTGCAAACAAAAGTCAACCATCGGTATCGCCGACGGCGTTGGCGGCTGGGCAAAAAAAGGCATCGACGCCGGTAAGTATGCTCGGGCACTCATGGCTAATTCCATTATTGCCCTTGATCAAGAAAAGAAAGGAAGCGTAAACCCTATGAGAGTACTAGACGAGGCCTTTTTAAAAACCCAAAAAACCGATGTTATAGGTTCTTCTACTGCCTGTATTATCACTCTAAACGCTAATAATTGCCTACATTATGTGAATCTGGGAGACAGTGGGTTTATGCTTTTCAGAGATAAGAAATATATTTACAGATCCCCATCTCAGCAAACTGGGTTTAATCGCCCTTATCAATTGGGGACTAATTCTACTCGTTTTCCCAGTTCAGCTTATGAAGACGAGATTGCTGTAGAAGCCGGTGATATTATTGTTTTAGGTACAGATGGGTTATTGGATAATATGTATCCATCTGAAATAATTGAGATTTTGCATCAGAAGATTGGGGATGGGGATGGGGATGGGGATGGGGATGGGGTAGTATTAAGTGATGAAGCTTTGGAAGGATTGGCTTGGACTATTGCAGAATTTGCTGTGCTTAATGCTGTGGATGATGAGTATTTATCCCCTTTCGCTAGAGAAGCTAAAGCTTGTAACGCGGATGAAAGATTGTATACTGGAGGTAAATACGATGACGTTACGGTCATTGTTGCTCAGATTAAGTGATTTATTAGCAGAGATTTGTGCAGTGTTACATGGGTTTGAAGATGGGAATTAAAAGAATTGAACTGGTGGCTAATCCTGGTGTTCCATGTAGTGGAGACGACAAATGAAAGTATTTAGCAAGCCTCCTGCTGATGTTTAAAGATGGTAGCAGATTGAATGGCGTGTCAATGACCAAGAGTGGTCCGGGAAAGTTAATTTGTTAGTAATTGAAAATTGTAATTCGGGGCATCACCTCCTCTATCAATAACAACTATAGAGAACTCCCACCGTGGAAGAAGGCCTTTTGGCTGAACCACTTAATTCCTCGTGTTTTTATTTTTTTTATTTTCTGTTTTGTTTATATTAGTACTAACTAATTCAGATTCGAACTACAAAACTCGCATTGTCAAGGAGAAATTTGGTTATGTTAAAAGTTAGAGCCACCTGACACAAACCTTAAATAATTGTATTATCGACGAAAAAATAAAAAACTAAATAGTTTCATAAGATTAAATATCAAGAAACTGTATCATCACTTAACCACCTATAAACATGTTAGTGTAAAATGTTGGGTTTGGTATGCCTCTTATAGAACCACAAACACCCCCACCCCAACCCCCCACAATGCGTGTGTATGCCTTCGCCAAAGAAAAAGGTAGGTAAGCTTCTTTATTTAACATATTCTAGACCATAAATTTCATTTCTGTTCAATTCTTAGATAAACCAACTATAGTTAAATTGAAGATGCAAATATAGTATTCAGATATCTCAAAGCTACACCTTGTCATGGTTTATTTTTACCATCTACAATTAAGTTACAATTAAAAAGTTTTTTCTGTTTCTGATTTTGATTGGGCTGCATTTAGTCAAACAAGCAAGAGTATTACAGGTGTTTGTCTTTTCTTGGGCTGAGTCTTTGATTTCTTGGAAATCAAAGAAATAGCAAACATTATCAAGATCAAGTTCCAAAAATGAATATAGAGCAATGTCAACTATTGCTTGTGAATTACAATAGTTGTTGTACGTCTTCATGATTTGTGCATTTCTCGTCCTGAACCAGCTTTACTGTTTTGTGACAATCAATTTGCAATTCCTATAAGCTCATAATTCAGTCTTTCATGGCATACAAAACATTTAGAAATTGGTTGTCACTTGATGTAAGAAAAAGGTTCAGCAAAGAGTTATTAGCATGCTGCCAGTTCAGTCCAATAATCAGAAAGTCGATTTCTTCATCAAAATGCATGCATCAGCTTTTTCAAATACGTTCAAATTCAAGCTAGGTATGCAATTTTTATACATAACAACTTGTGGGGTATTAGATTATATATAATTGTATAATTAGTTAGAAGGAAATTAGTATTTTTCAGCATAAATACATGTAGGTTTTAGTATTTCGTACACTTCATTCTTTAAGCAATATACAAATTTTCTATTTTCTAGTATTTACTATTATAATGAATAGAAATAGATACTTTATTTTGTTGGACATTACCATTTTTTTTTCTCGCAAATTTTCAAGTAATTTCCTTAACCAAGTAACCAGCACAGAAAATATTACACTTTATTTTATTATTAATACAACAACTATATAAGAACACACCCAGAACCATAATTAAGTGTGTATACATGGATATATTTCATTTTTTTTTATGATAAAAAAGTTTGAAAGTCAAACCAATCCCGTTTAATTTTTCTTTCATAATATTTAAAAAATATTCCTTCATGGAAGGGCTTAAATAATTCTTCCAATCTCCCACCCCACCATTCCTAAAGGACTTATTTGGTATTCCAAGGTTTAATAATATTCCATTCTTGTTAACTTCCAAATCCTTCAAACACTGGCGGAGCCAGCAGGGGTCCATTGGGGGGCGTTGGGCCCCAATGATTTTTGAGAAAAAAAATTTTAGGTGCTTCCAGCAGTTGGCCGGAATTTGCAGAGATGAGGTCGTGTGAAGAAGAGCATCGGGGGGAAGAAGAAGGTGGAAAGAAAAAGGAGAGAAGGAAAGAAAGAAAGAAAGAACGGAAGGGGCCCACAATCTTTTAATCAAAACGGTACAGTTTTGATTAAAGGAATATTTTTTTTTTTAAGTTGAAGTGCTGCCGTTTCAAGGAGAGGGAAAAAAAAAACAAATAAAAGAATCAAAAGAAGCAAAGAGCAGCTCGTGTGCTGCTATTTCAAATTAGGAAGAGAAAGAACAAGAGAGAAGGAAGAAAGAAACTCAGCCCTGCCGTTGCCGTGCTAACTGCCGCCCGCCGATCGCTGCCCGCCACCATCTCGTCGCCGTCGTCGCTCCTCCTAGCGCCGGTGTTCTGCCATTAGAGGTAAGTTTTGTATAATATTTTGTTAAATGTGATATAAATTAAAATATTTTAGGGTTTTGATTAGAAATTGAATATGGTTTAGATTAACTTAAATTCTTTGTTTACATTATGTGAATTGTAAATTGATGGATGTTTTAATT
>CATIWJ010460829.1:0-10205 GCA_949640765.1 Croton laevigatus | reverse complement strand
AAAATGACCAAGCTCATTCTTCGCTAAGGACTTAGCTTAACTCCTTATTTTATCATCATTATCAATATCTGCCACCTGAAGTAAAGCTTCTCGAATTTCTGGCATTTGGAGCTTTATGGCTTTAACACTATCAAGCCGACTCTCCCAACGAGTAGAAGACAATGGAATAATCCCTTTTAGGACCTTTTTTTCACTAACAAATCAATCATTTTAGAATCAAGACCATCCCATGTTCTTGGCTCAAAAATGTCAGGGAGATTAGCATTTTCATTCGTTTTCAAAATTTCAGCATCATCAAGATCAATCTCAACATTTTCAGAATCAATATGTTGATTTTCAGCAGGAATTTGAGATTCTTTTACAACATATTTGTCAAGAGCTCCTCTTTGAGAATTAATTAACTCTGTAATTCAGATTTTTTTCTTACGCTTATCATAACCAGATAAATATTTTCGGATGGGAGGCATAATCTGTGAAATTCAAATTTTTAAATTCCTTGAAACTATATCACAATCAAAACAAAAATATAAGAAAAGAGAAATTTTGGAGGCCCTTATTCTAAAAATTTTAACGGCAATCAGGCAATCAAACACCTAAAATTTATTTTAGCTCAAAAAATCATTATAAGAACACTAAAATTGTTGCTGCAATTCACCAATATATACTAAAAAATAAAGTAAAATTTTAAATGATACAAAAGTCTAAGTACATATCAGAACTTAGCACAAAATAAAAAAACAAGGGAGAATGAGGGCCTTTACCTGACAATAGATAAGTAAGCAACCACCGTGGAAGTGCAAGGAGAGGAACGGCTATTTGGCGGCTTTATCGTGAAAGAGACAGATATATTTGAAAGAAAGAAAGAAACCCTTCTTGAAATAGTGAGCCTTCATTTTATTTATTTAAAATAAAAGTTTTACTTTTGTATTAAAAAAAAAAGGTTCAAAATTTTGTCTATACTTATGGGCCCACCACCCGACTTTTCTACCTGTTTCTTTCTTTTTTCTTTGCTTCGTCTTCTTTGTTCTTTCTACTGCATACTATGCCATTTTCTTTGATTTCAGCCTCCAATGGCTAAATTTTTTTTTTTTGGGCCCCTCAAATTCTGGGAGCCCTGTTCTATAACACTTCTTGCACCTCTTCTAAGCCGGGCCTGCATAAACACATCTTCAACATATAATTCTAATAAAATATGTCGATGATAGGCACACAATGCAGAATTTTGAATTCTTTTCTTGAAATCCATTCGCAGCCCCTGGAACTTTTGCTCCTTTTCATAGTCAACAACATTTGAACTATCTTTCACTTTCTTATCATCATTGCGTAATCCTTATATTTTGCTACTCTCGATTTGAATCAAAACACTGTATCTCTGGTGATACTAATTGCTTAATAGATTAGGTTGAACCCCACCCCAATTTCCAAAAAAAAAAAACAATTATAAAAAAAATATTATTATTATTATAAAGATAAAGAAAAAAAGAAAAAAGAGGTGAATTTATTTGAGACTCTTTGTTTGTTTCGTTTTGGAGAGGAATTACTTCCTTCTTTCCCTCCTAATTTTTTTCCTTTTTCCGTCTTTCTGTAACATTCGTCTATTGGAAATACCACTTAAGTGCCAAGTGCACGCGCGACCCGAGACCCAACAGGGCTTCGAGGTCGAGCGTCGATGTCAATTAGGAAAACCCCTATGGGGGACTGTAAATACTGTAAATAATAGATGATATATAATAAATAAAGGTTTTGGAAAGGTGATCATTGTATCCGGAGGCAAAGATAGGCCAACGGGCTCCAGAGGAGGTGTTGAGGACTTAAGCGGAATTTTTCGAAAAGTTACGTAAGGTCTTAATAGTGCCTACAACTGATGTTAAATATGGAATCTCGGGAGTTTACTGATTGCATCGGAGCGTCACAGAATTTTCTGAAAACGCACATATAAAAAGATACGTCGGGTTTTCTACAAAGGGCATTTTTGTCATTGGCCTTAATTAAATTTCATACGATCAAGTGTGATAATTTTAGAGTAAGTTTGGTTAAGATATGAGAGTTAAATGGTTGACCTTAATCATAGCCAATCAAAGTACGTACTTTGACTTAATAAACCAATCAAAAAGTGGGAGCAAATAAGCATACATGTACATTGTCTAAAATTGCCTATAAATACCTTGAAAATGACCAAAGCCAAGGAAGAGAGAAGAAGAAGGAGAAATTTCAAAGTACAACTTGGTTTTTATACTTGAATTTTTTGGTTTTTAGCTTAGATTTTCATTCATATGCAAGATTAAGCTAGTATATATGATCAAAACCTTATCTTACATGATGTTTAGCATGAACCCTAGGATGATGAACAGTAAAAAATAGGGTTCTTGGTGGAGGTTGAAGATGAAGTGGGAAATGGAAGGAAATGGTGTTTTAAGCTTTAATAAGTATAAATTTTACTAGAAATTGCAAAAATTAGTTAGATAGGCCTAGGGTTTCTTCACCAACAGTTTATATTGATTATGTTGAGATGTGTATGATGTAGGAAATCAAGAAGAAAAATCAAAGGAAGACCATTAACAAGCCTAGGAAAGCTTAAAACAAAAGGTTTGGTACTTTAACTTTAGAATTTATTTATTTTCTTCAACATTTTTCCTTGTTGGCCGAATTGTATATGTTCCAAAATGCTATGTTTTTGTGTTTACATAATGATAGGAGGTGTTTAAGATTGCTAAGATGCCATTAAACTTAAAGTATTAAAAGTTCCATAAATGGTGCTTGAGCTTTTATGATTTTTCATTAAAAATCCTTAACGAATTTTTGCAAAGGGACTTCAAATCCTTTCATATTATATTATAAGGTGTCTTAAAATGATTTTTATAAGAAAAAAATTGTAAATCCCCCTATCTCCGCTTGTTGGGGCCGAATGGTCCTTGACTAGGAACCATTAATGTTGTTTTTATACCTAAATATTTTCATTGCTAAAACTTTCCAGATTTTAATTGAAACTTTAAAAATGCCTAACCAACACTTGAAGGGATGTATAAGGCTCGTTTAGGGTACTTAAGTTAATCTTGAATGAGTTGTATACTATCCTATTTAAGTGGTTGAAATTCGTCAAGTTACTATTTGTTTGGTAATTTGGTACTATTCATTTTGTCAACTACTATTCATTTGGTCAAATTTTCTAGCAAGTCTAAGAGATATCAAAACCAAAAGGGAAAATTCTAGGAATGAATTCATATGGTTGGGTAAGGACTAAAAGTTCGAAAATATATGATTACCTGTGAGAAAGTGATTTATTGACTGATTATTATAAAAGTGAGATTGTTTATTTTAAATTCCTTAGATAAAATTATATATAAATTATATGAACCAAAATTACAAAGCTCTATTTGGTTTTGGTTGAATTCGGCGGTAAGGATATGACACGTCATACATTAACTACATAGCGGTCTGAAGTACAAGTGAAATGAAAATGCTAATTTGGAATGGTGCCTATTCATTGACAAAGTCAGGTTACTTGCAAATGTACTCGGCAGTTATTACCAACGTCAGGTCACCAATCGGTGCACTTGGCGTATATTTATCATGTGATATGGAAATTTATTCATTGATTTCAGTACTACTGTATTGTAATTTTTGGATAAGTGACCATCATTGAGTTCATTCGAATGCCTTATCCCAAGGTTCAATTATATACCCAGTAGAGCGAAAGAAATAAAATACTAAAGTGGTAAATACACGTATTTACTTGCGTATTTGTATTTATGTTTTGTTTTATTGCGAATACTCATTTTTCAATCGTGATTTTTATTTGAGATAGTTTTATTTAAATCTAATTTTAAATTATTTAATTTCAACAGTTAAAGTACCCACTGGACAATAGTGTTCAGCGAGTTATTTTCCTGTAACTCGCAGGTTAGCAGCGATAGCAATAGCAAACCACCAGCGTCAATCTACCGGCAATACAAGGCAGCATTTAAGGTCACTTTTCATTTTGTTTTGAATCACTAGTAGCGGCATGTATATAAATACTCATAGTACTCTCAGATAAATATTAGTGTAACTTAAATTTTAGTAAATCTTAAGTATGACGTTTGAGTTAAGTTTTTATTGCATTTTATAGAAGTGATTATTTTCGGTCCATATGAAGTTATTAATTTAAATAGTTTTGAAGTCTCAGAATCGGGCTGAAGAGAGGAAGCGGGGACGGAGGCACAGTGGGTGGTGGTGCCCAAAGGGGCTGTGGGTCCATCAAGTTTGAATTTTTTTTTTTTTTTTCCAAAATGAAAGTGGAAATTAAAGGTTTGTTTCACGTGAGTTTTTAGTCTTCTTAGCTGCTTCTCTGCTTTCAGACATTAATTTCTTGCCCCTGACAAGCTTTTGGTTTTATATATGGGTGAATGCTCATGTGGCCCCCTAAACTTGGTTATTATTGTCAATTTAACACGGATTTTAATTTTCCGGGAAGGTGAGTCGGTAAAGGACATTTCTAGCTTAAGTGAGGTTGTACGTTCAAACTCTCTCATCTATGCCACCGTTTAAAATTTGGGCCCGAAAAGGACCTATTCAGCTCAAATAAGCATTAGTCTGAATATGGTTATGGATTAAAGGTGGGCATTAAAAATGTCGCTCATAGTTAGAATCATCGAGTATACCTCGTGGTTAATAAAAAAATTAGTAGACATTATAATTTCTGATAGCACAAAGATAAATAAGAAGACAAACTAAAGTAAACTACATTTAGATTATGTTATAATTTAGTTATTGATATTGCCATATTGATATTGACTGGAGACAAGATAGCTATTCCACTCTCAATTGGAAAAAGAAATCAAAATATAAAATAATAGTTGTTTCTATTGAAAGAAAAAATATTTTTTAAATTTAATTAAAGAAAGAAGTAACCTTCCTTGAAAATGCATTGTGGACTAACTAAAGAATAAAGATGCTACTCCAAGTAGCTAGTACACTTGATTGGCTTGCAATCATATGAATTTTGTTTAGGAACCAGCCATCATCACATACATAACAATTATGATCATGAAGAGGTAATTCTTAATTATTATTCCTTACCTGAATTTTCATCATCTACTTATACTTGATTGTTTCAATAATTAGGCTTAATAAAATTGTAATATATATATATTCAATTGGTTCATTCCTGGAAAACGTTAATTGTAGTTCCTACTTTGATTATTTACTATAACAAACAAAATAATTATTTACTATACAAATTAATTATTGCAGTCCCCCTGGTGGTTCGGGTTGAGTATTTATGGGAAGAGAGAAGAATAAGAAGAGAAATAACATATTTTCTCATATTTTAATCAATAATATAATGAAATAATTTGAATTTACATGTTAATTTATACTCTATCTAATAAATAATTCTTACTTATTTAACCAATGTAATGTAAGGTTATTTCTATTTTATCGTTATTGTTACATTACAGAGTTTAAAATTGAAGAATGAATTGGATTGCATTATCCCATTCTAATTCTAATTCTATATATATATATAGGGTACATGTATTATATACAAGGGAAGGGATAAAAAAAAAAGGCGAAATTCCATCTGTATGAAAAAATTGAATAAAAGTACTCTACTTTCATATATGTAAATAACTACAGTAAATTCCGTCAAAAACTTCAAACTACTGCTACAGTCACCTTAGAGCCCTGATGTCGATAGCGCAATACCATCAATAAGTTGGCATCGAGATGAAGTCAACACTACCAACCTCGCTCTATCCATTGTCACACCATTCAAAAATCCAATCAGAAATTATTCTAAAATTTCCGATTACTTTGAAAATAAGGACAAATTAAGAGTTCTTACGTCGAGAGCTTTAATTTAGTATACTCATTTGTCTAGTTTATTGCTGGAAAATGGAAGATGAGTTTAAGAGTTAAAATTTTCATTTTGGTCCTTTTGGCTAAAGGTTGAAGATGAATAGTAAAGTTCAGTTTGGTGCTTTAAATAGATTTTGTAACACCCCTTAATCTGACTATTTCTAGCCGAATTAAGTTATGCCACATTACATATTACATGGTATATAGATCATATTTATTACAAAATATGGGTATAATTTTTTTCTTTCTTCTATTCTAGCTTTGCTTGTGTTAACTTTAACTTCACAGTATATACCAATCTACATTCTTGTTCTGGTGGTACCCCAATATTCCAACTTCTATACTTCTTTCGGAGACTTACAAGTTCAAAATCAACCAAACTTGCTGAGCGATTACGCTCGGTGGATACTTTAACTAGAGAAAAGCATAAGTAATTTAAATGCACATGCATAAATTAAAAACATAATTTAAATATTTAAACAACACTTAATAAAATATTCATCAAATAAAAATTGCTCTTTAAAATAAATAAAATTGCTTTATTTAAAAATCTTACTTGACTTGTTTGTTTAGCTCCACTAGATATTTAGACAAACCATATCACTTACTTAAAATCACTTAATCATTTAATCACTTACTTATTTCACACTTAACTTAATCATATAACGATTGTCACCGTGAAAATTAATCATAACGGCCGTTGCTCTGAGCATATAAATGGCCATATAAATCACTAGGATGATCGATGAATCCCTATAGAATTTGTTCGACTAAAACCTATTAGAGCTTAAAACATTTTTCACATAATTTCCAATTTTCCAAAATTATCTCATTCCAATATTTATATAAATTTCAAATCATATTTTTCATTGACATACTCATTATAATTATTTATTTTATAAACATATTTATCATCATATTAAACATAAAAATCATAACATCACAAAAATAATTAACATAAATATTCTCGAATCAATTATGCATCTTAAATACTCATATTTAACTCATATTAATTTTTATTGAAAAATATATAATATGTTCTAAATTAATTTGTCATACTTTATATATATATATATATATAATCATTATTAATAAATTATATCTTTTAATAAAAATAATAGTATGTACTATGTTTCTGTAGAAACACTTATAATTTACATATATATTAACTTTAGTATAGTTTTGTAATAATAAAATAATATTTTTACAAAGCAAAAGTATATAATAGTATTTTTTTTTCAAAATAGGTTCTTAAAATGAAATAATTATATTTTTAAAATCATTTATTTTAATAAAAATTTTACTATCATTAATAATTTCAAATAAAACTTGATTTATAAAATTATTTAAGTAATTATTTGTAGTTACTTATTTAAAATCAAATGTAAATATAATTACTTATATATATACTTTCAAAATATCTTTTCTTAAAATAGTAATAATAATAATAATAATAATAAGTAGTAGTAAATGATTTTTTCCTTATGTAACAATTATTTTAAATCATTGATTTGTCAAAATACTATTTTTTATTAAACAACAACAATAATAATAATAATAATAATCCTTAAATAAAAATATTGATAATATTAATTTTATCGTAACCACGTGGATGGTTCCGACTAATTAATAAAATTCAATTAATTACTTTCTATATCTTTATTTTACTAAAATTTATTTAAGTGGAATTTATAAATACTTGTTTAAAAACTCAATTCATATATATATATATATATATATATATATATATATATATATATATATATATATACTTAAATTTACCTATGTTTACTTTTATTTATTTTTTTTCAAAATAACTATTATATATCCTTAAAAGAAATAAAAATGAATAATTATTAATTTATTAGTTTTTCTATTAAAAATCTCATTTGTTTACTTTTCATAAATTTTAACTTAATAGTAAAAGTGATAAGAATAAAATAAATCATAAATCTCAAATTTAACCATAAATAATAACTTCCAAATAAATAATGCAAAATATTTAAAATCATGTAAGCAATGAAATTTAAATGTTCATAGTTAAAGTATCAAACCTCAGTCTCCTTAAGTTTTCGAGCCTTACTCATTATGTCCTCGGACAGTCCTTTGTCTTATCATTGTCCATATCCAAAATCATAAAATATTTGTCCAAGAATTTGTCTATTTAATAGTCCAATTGTGTCAAATAAATATTTAATTGGATCTTTTTAATTATTCCTTAATCTAATTGTCCAAATATTAAATTTTTAGATCTTTAATTATTTTATATTCCCTTAATTCCAGTTATAAATTTTTTGTCAAAATATAAATTATAAATTAATACTAGCAAAATATAATTCTATTATTCAATTATTTAATTTTTGTAACAAACCCAATTAATAATAAATTTGAGTTTCTAAATAGTTTTCTGTTAAATTTACCCCATTTAATAATTTCCACCCTATTTTATAGTCAATTATAATGTCCTCATAATTTATTTGGATCCCTAAAAATATCATATCTCAAAAATAATTACAAATTAATTAATTTAATTGACTGCTAGACTAAATTGAAGAACAAAATAAAGTTTTAAGGTCACAAACCCAAGAAACATGACACGGAGGGGTCAAGAAGATCCAGAAAGATTGTAGCTCGCGGTGCAAATTCAAAGACGCGAAGGGACCGATCTGGAATTTCCCATGAGAAACGATGACGTTTTGAGGGGCTGAAATGCGCGCTTTAACAGTATTCAAGACACTGCCGCTTTGGTCGAAACGCAGTACCAACGTGCGTTTCAATTTTCTTCTTCACCCGTATTCCTGGTTTCCGGATCGTGCTGACCCGATCGGCCCAATTCTTATTTCGACGGAGTTTCTCGGGAAGGGGTACACCGATCATCTCCTTAGGTCACCGCCAACCTACTCGTCACCTTAAACTGAACGGAGATTGACCGGTAATTGAGATATTTCAAGTTGAAGTTACTGTTGACTTTTGAATCTCCAAATTTGACCGGCTTGGAAACCAATTTCTGGCTTGAGTTGAGCCTTTTCTGGTGCTCTTGGTGATCCTCAGACTCTCCAGAATCGTTTCCCGATTTGGTTTCTAAAATTGAATAAGGATAGTAAAAATTTATTAAAATTACTCTAAGTTTGTTTCTCTGTTTTTCCTTCACTTTCCTTCCCTCCCTTCTTCTTAACATCTTCGTTTCTTTTATAATAAAATTCAGATTTTTCCACCGACACTTCATGTGGTCTTGGTGGTTTGATTATTTACCTATTTTGTTTGTTTTAAATTTTCTCACAAATCCTTGCCCACATTTCATTTCAGTCGACTCCATCTCTCTTTCTTTCAATTTTTTTTGTTTTGTTTTTGGAAAATTTACAATTTCCTCCCTATGTTTTACCTATTTCTACATTTTCCTCCCTGTCTTTTATTTTTCGGACAAAAATTTCCCTCATTTATTTTTCCGTCGACAATAACCTCATTTTGTTAATTTTTTCTGTTAAAATAACGGTTGAAGGACCAAAATGTAATTTTTACGGGCTCTTTTGAACAAACTAAAAAATTAAGGGATTAGTTTTGAAATTAATTTATTAATTATTTATTTTATTATTTTCTATACACAATTTCTTCATCTTCTTCACCTAGCCACTCCCACTACAAGAAAATAAAAAAATAGCAACCGAAAAATCGGTTGCTAAATCATGAAATTCGGTTGCTAATTCAATTTAGCGACCGATGAGCAACCGAAAAATTCGGTAATTATATCGCTCGACGCAACTCGTTAGTGACCGATCAAATTCGGTTGCTAATTTAGCAACCGAAATTAGCGACCGAATCAATTCGGTTGCTAATTCAGTAACCGTCCATTAGCGACCGTTTTAAATTCGGTTGCTAATTTAGCGACCGAATTTAGCAACCGAGTGTGTTCGGTTGCTATTTCGGCGGTGGCAATTGGTTGCAATTCGGTTGCTATTTTTATTTTTTGATTTATTTTTGAGTTGTAATTCGGTTGCAAAAATATTTAATTTTTTTTTAATTTTTATATTTTCTTTTTCAAAATATAGTCTAAAATGTAATATCTCTTAAAGATAGAATGTAACATTAACACCATTGTTGAAAAAAAAAATAAATTAACGAATATCCAAAAGCATTCAAATTAAAATATATTAAAAGGCGAATCAACGTTCAAAATATCCCACTAAAAAAAGATCATTACATGACTTAGAGTTTAAGTGCTAAATACTATAACAATAAAGCAAAACCAAAAAAACTAAGTCTAAATTGTATCTCACAGTGATAGGCATTAAAATTACAGGTTTGATTTGAACTACAATGCATAACTTGCGAAAAATCAAACCAATGTCCATGATTTCACCTGTGAGCTC
>CATIWJ010460754.1:0-12302 GCA_949640765.1 Croton laevigatus | reverse complement strand
AAATACAACAACTGTATTTTATAACTAACCTAAATATACTTTAATCTACATAACCCAACCTATCAAACTATCAGCACCAAACTTGAATCTACTCATGCTGTCAGAAACGTAAAGAATCAAAAAATACGGAGGTAGTAATATACAGCAAAATCCCTATAATAATGCTAATCCCTATAATTATGCTAATACCCCCACCCAAACTCAAGGTGGTATTGTCGATGCCAACTTGAGTTTGGAGACAAGTTCTATAAAGCGGTCTGGGAGATAGGATTTGGTGAAAATATCTGCCATTTGATTTGCAGAGGATATTGATAAAAGATTGATAGTACCCTGAGCAACATAATGACGCATAAAATGGCAATCAATTTCAATATGCTAAGTGCGTTCATGAAATACATCATTATAAGAAATTGGAATAGCTCTATGATTGTCTCAATGAAGAACAGTGGCTAAATTGTGCTTAATACCCACATCCTCGAGTAGCTAATGGAGCCAAAGTACTTGTGATGTTGCATCTGTAAGAGCACGATACTCGAATTTTGTACTAGAGGGGCTACCACTGTTTGTTTTTTACTTTGCCAAGAAATAAGAGAATCTCCTAGAAAGAAACAGTAACCTGTAGTAGAGCGTCAGTCAGTAGGATCACTTGCCCAATCAGCATTTGAATATCTAGATAAGACAAGAGAAGAATGAGTAGAAAAATGAAGACCATGAAATAGAGTTCCTTTTACATTATTTGCAACGTCAATTATTTTATGTTCATTTCCCATAAACTTTAGTTTAAACTCCATTTTAAATTTAAACCGGTAATAATTAAATTCATTAGATAATATTTGCGATGTTTGGAGTTCTATTAGTTCGAGGTCTCGGATTGTCAAGCGGAGTCCATTTTCAAGTTTGGGATGTCGAAACGATGTTGATAGGGTTCTGTCCAAATCGCTTGTCGGAAGGGAATATTCTGGTCGCCGCTAGGGAATATTTCGGTCTTCGAAAAATCCCAAGCTTGTTGGATTTCAAATCCAAGCACATCATTCTTTTCATTTTTACACAAGGATTCCAAAATACTACCTCCGTATTTTATGATTCTTTACATTTCTTTTTCATCAATACCAATACAAATCAGCTTTTCACCAATACCAAGACAGAAATAATAATAAACAATTGCTAATCTTCTAAAAATTTACTTTTTCACCAATACTAATAAAAAAATAATACTAAACAATTACAAAACTTACTATAAATGGAAATGTAAAGAACCATAAAATACACTAAAAAGGGAAATGTAAAGAACCATAAAATACGGAGGTAGTATACAATTACATTTAATAAACTACTAGCCATTTGGCAGGAAAATCCCAAAAACCTAACTGTCGGTCACCGAAAAACCACACTTTCGATTCTAGTGATCGATCGCCCAAATCTCTACATCAAAATGAAGCTTATAAAGAGGGGATTCCGAATATACCTTGAAATTGGCCGAACAGTGGCCAGAAGACCTGGGAAAAGGCGTCAAAACTTGCTGTAATTTGATACGGTTCAAAAACCTGACCCGCCGATGTCTTGTGTTCCGACTATAAATCGGTGGAGAACTCACCATCATCTGAGAGATAGTGGCGAGAGGAGTTGATTGGTGTCTATACCTCCCTTGTTCAACCACCAATGACGCCGAAAAATCAAATCAAAGAAAATGGTGAATAGTGCATAAATAGTACCCAGGAGCTCTCAACCGCGTTTGTGGCCAACTCCGTCAGTATCATGCAATCATGTAGGCACCACTGGACTCACCGGAGTCTGGACCTTCGAGCAGCTGGGCGCGTCGACCGACGACTGGCGGCGGCGGTGGCGGCGCTAGCTGTCCAGCTGCCGCTTTTCTCTTTCCTCTTCTTTCTTTTTCTTTCTTTTTATTTTCTTTCCTTCGTTTCTGCCGTGTTTTGATTTTTCAGTTGGCCAATCCCCAACTGCTCCTCCCTTCAATTTCTTCTACACCCTTCTTAATTATTCTGAACTCTTCATTTAAAATATCTCATATTAATTTCCCACTAAATCCTCAATTTTAGTACCATTTCTAGATTGTATTCCCCCATTGATATTTAAATTTTATTTGACCCACTTCCTATTATTTTATTTATATTTTATCCAAAATATCTACTACCATAATTTTTTTTAATCCCTCAATTAATTTCGCTTCATCTCGCTTCATCGATTATGTTTATTTCAGTTGAATTATTAAATTCCTGGTTTACATTTACCCACTAATTTTGCTAGTATATTTATCCGTTCTTATAATTGTTATCTCGAACTTCACTATCGTCGAACTTTATTTGACTATTAAATTTCGATAGATTATAATTATTGTCTTAATGTTTTCTTTACTGAATTTATCTCTTTTATTAACTAATTTTATCAATATAATTAAAATATTCGATTCTTGTGAGAACTATTTCTATTTTTGCATTTTGTCATCCTGCCATATTTCTCGTCAATATTTGTAACCATTTTTTCATTAAAATAAATCCGATTAAAATGTATTCTGTCGATAACGTTAGGTTACAGGACATCGTCGCACGTAAGACCAATTGATCGCAAGCGAGACAAACTCCAGCAAATAGGGGTAGGCAAAATCCGAACCGAATCGAAAATTAGTTTTTTATTCAAAAACGAATGTAAAATTTGTAAACCAAAAACTGTACCTAAATTCGATTTGGTTTTGGTTCGGATTCAGTTTTAACTGAATTTTACATGTAAAATTTAAATCAGTTTATCAAATTTACAAATCAAAAACCGAACCAAAAATTCGGTTCACAAATTTTAGGTATAAAAAACCGAACCGAAAATTTGGTTAATCGATTATTCTGTTCGGTTCGGTTCAATTTTGATTCGGTTTCAGTTTGCGGTTCGGTTTTGCCCACCCCTACCAGCAGAGGTGTCGCGAAAGAGACGTTACCGTCACAAGCACAGTAGACCCCTCTGGAACTTAGGTTACTGGGCATTGTTTTATTCGCGTGCGCACTCAAATGGTTACGGGCAAGACGAGGTTTATGTTTAAGTCACGAGCGCGATCTTTTCGTCGTGGATGCGACACTGCTTCTAAGACACTTTCTGCTCCTAGCAAGGTTGTCGCGCGCAACTGGTGTCGCGAGCAAGATGCCTATTTAGGATGTGACATGGATTGTAGTCAAAGGCATTTCAACATAGATTCGAGATCAAATTTTCATGACCCTTGTTTTGTATTCAAGATACAAATCAAGCCCTAAAACTTTAATTCTTTGGAGACACAAGTTTTCCCGACGTGTAAAGCCTTATCCAACGATCAATATCAAAAGTCCTCCATGAAGATTCGAGATCAAGTTTGTGCATTCCTCATTTTGTGTTCGTGATACCAAGACATAATTCAAGCTTAAAAGCTCTTAAATCAAACTCCCAAAGGCCTCTACCAAATCCGAAGATTGAAGGCTTTTCCAACTTCAAGTCAAGATCGATTCAAGATCAAGTCAATAACACTTGAATCATCTTCATCAAAGTTTGTTATTCAAGATCAAGTCCTTTTGTCACGACCCAAATTGGGGCTACGACCGGTGTGCAACTAGACCGGAGTCTGACCGCACAAGCCTTTTAAACTAACCAAAATTTCTCAATATAATAAACCTATTTTCAATAGTTCTAAGATAAATTCTCAATCAAAAAGTATCTGAAGCAACAATACGAAAGTAATTAAGACAACAGTTCAATAGTCAATGCTTATTACAAATAAAAAGGTTAGGATTCAGTCCATCCAAACTAAGTATCTTGAAATCTCTAAAGCGGAAGCAATGAAAAGAGTACTGAAATCTAAACCTTAGAGAGATATGCTCGAAGGAAGAAATAACCCACTAACGATTTAACCTGCAAAAAGACAGTCTATTGGGATGTGAGTATTATATAAATGCTCAGTAAGTTCATGTGAGACAGAGAATCACTACAACAAACAATCCATGATCAATAATAATTTCAATCCTAAACAATTCAATCATGATGTTGTGTCGGGTCCTTCTGTATATCAATAACACTTCCTTTCTTATTCCTCCTTAATAACAATGATACAATGTAATCAATAGAAATATCGATGATTAGGTGTTTAGCCTCAATAGTCAATAATAACATTAATGATTAGGTGTTTAGCCTCAATAGTCAATAACAATATGAATGGTTAGGCAATTAGCCTCAATAGTCAATGATCAATGAACACTTCCATCAATCCCTTCGTCCCCATATGACACACCATCGTAATACACAAATATGTATCAATCACAATTATTTAACAACAAGGCACATATTCAATCACACACGGGATTCTCTGTCTCCTAATCACATGTTGATTTGGGTGCGAAAGAATAGTTGTAGCGAATAAGAAAGAATAAATATATGTATAGAAGGGCTTAATATTATATAAAAGTAAGTTAGCAATTAATACCCACAAGTAAACAAGCACACCATAAACTTACCTGTTTGCAAAGCAAATCCAAATCACCCCCTGAACTACTGACTCTGAGCACCAACTTGGTTACCGCCTAAGAACAATAATGAATTAACACATGCAACCAATCAATCCACAATCCTAACCAAAATGATGAATGATATGTAAGCATGACATGCGACACAATCAATGATCAATTGTTTAATTCCTCTAACAGAAAACATGAGACCACTAATCTATTCAACAATAATCTAGGCCGAACATAGCATCTAATCCATTTTTCATATTTCCACACCATACTCCATCATTTATTTCACTTAATTAAATTTTAATTGAACAAAAAATGACGCTCTTGTATTTAACATCAACTCATGACCAATCTTTCACAATGTCATCACTAGGTAACTCAATTGAAATTTAATCTTACAAAAATGAATAATATAACGAGACAAGTAAAATTAATATTAACTAAATTCTCTTCCACATCCATTTACTTTAGAACAAATATAAATTCATAACATATAAAATCACTGGCAAAATTTGTGAATCAACATTTTTAATTACAGTTCACACGTCCTAATATCAACTATAAATTTCAGCCAAGTAATCGGACAGCTTAAATATTCAATTTATTAAACGCTAAATTAACTATTCGTAATACTTAACACTTAAGCATACAAAATTCCAGCAATTTAAAACAATTTCATAAGCATTAACTTCAATTCCAAGGACCTAAACCTAAGACATCAAGAACTTTAGGGGCTAAAATTGAATTGAACATACAATCAGTTAACCATTAATGGCAAATTCTCAAAAGGTACCTAGAATTTACCTCTGAACAATCTGGTATCCAACTGAACCTGACCTCCAATCCCCACCGCCCAACCAGCCCTTGCCAACTCAGCCCGAGCCCTCTGTACCCCGGCCTGCACTCTTCCAGCCACGGGTCCCGCCTTGCGTCAGCCTGCACCTTCTTCTTCCCTACTGTTGCTGCTGCCTAGTCCCACAATCAGGCCTTGTCTTTTCCTTATTTACACCAAACCTCAATTAATTCTTCAGCTCTTACTTCCCTCTATACCTAAATTCAATTCAATGCACCAATTCCAACATAAAATACCCAATCAAATCTAGGGGTGTGCAAAAACTGACCAGACCGATTAATCTGATCAAACCGAACTAAATCAAAGTGATCGGTTTGGTTCGGGTGGTGTAATATCAAAAATTTTGGGTTTTGGTTTATTCGGGTTAAACCCGGAAAACCCAAAACCCGACCAATTAACTTGAATCTGACAAAACTATGCTGTTTTCGAATGGAAAAAAGCCTACAAATTACTAGTAAAATCCAACCTTCCTTTTCCTTCGTCTTTCCCATTCCATCTTCATCTTTACCTCACCTCTGCCGCTCCTCTCACCTCACCTTCGCCGCTCCTCTCTCCTTTACCTCATCTCTGCCACTCCTTCTCTCTCCTTCTCCTTAACCCCGCCGCTCCTTTTCTCTCTTTCTCCTCAAATGATGACGCAGCCACCATCTTTACAAATCTAACCTAAAGACCAGATCTTCGAATCGAAAGAATAGAGACCATATCAAAGGTAGATGAGGTGAAGGAGAGAGAAGAGAGGACCGATACTTGGAGAGAGAGAGAGAGAGAGGATCGAAGGCAGTTCCAGATCGACGATTGTTCTCGGTGGATGTTGGAACAAAGATCGAAAAGGCGAGCTGGTGAGATCGAAGAAAGGGACACAGAGGAAGCAGGCCATGTTTATGGATCGGCGACTGTTCTCGGTGCATTCTTGATCTTGATTTATGGATTTATGGTTTCTTCTTCTGTTGTTGTGCTATGTTATTAATTAATAATTATGTTGTATTAATTTTGATTAATTGATTGATTAAATGGTAGATTTGTTGTATTATTCTTTTAATTAAATGGTTTGGAGATCATTGAAAATTGATTATGCCCTGTTGTATTATTGTTCACAACATTTTCATCATCCTGCAAATATTGAAAATATGTATTTGGGAAAACAAAAGTCGGGGTTGATCTTGTTTGAGGTCGGGGCCCTAATTATTCGAGTTGATCGGTTCGGGGCCCAATTATTTATCGGGTTCAGTTCGAGTGAGAAAATGAGGGAAGTTCAGGTTTCGGGTTGATCGGGTTCGGTTCGGGTTTACTTGAACCCGACCGATGCACAGCCCTAATCAAATCTCTCTCCCTCTTGATTATCACCCAAAATCAGATGCTCTCACCCCTACTTTACCCTTTTTCTTTTTTGGCAGTTGGACCCCTAACTTCTATTTCCTCAACATCCCAAAACTCCTCTGCCCACGCATAAAACTGCACTGCATACCACTACCACTATTATTATTATTATTATTATTATTATTCTATTTAATATAATTTATTATTATTATTATTATTATTATTATTATTTTATTTAATATATTTTTTGACTCTTCATTTACTTAAAATACTCAATTACTGATTTGGCCCTAACTTTCAAATCACCCAAAATTGAGGGTCTTACACCTTTGACCCTTGATTCATCTTCAAAATACATTCAAGAATAATTCAAGATCAAGTCTCATAGACACTTGAGTTATAAGACGTTCTCTACTGATTTGAGATTAAGTTATCAGGATCCTCACTTCGAGTTCAGCACAAAAAGAAGAATCAAAAGATTTTCTTTCTCCAATTTAGATAGAATAAATGGAGATTGTAAACCCAATATTTTTTTCTTTATAATTTCTTTTTCAAGAATATACAAATTTTTTCAAACACTTAGTATTATATTTTGCAATAATTAATACACAAAAAAGCATTAGGCATGAGAAATAAAATGCTTGGTTATGTTTTTGTGTTCCGACTATATGAGAGGCAATTCGTTATTGCATTTATAGAAAAAAAATAAAGAATAAAAAATAAATTAAATTAATTTATAATCAATCTTATATGACTTGACTATTAAGTTTCGTCTGTTCAGTATTTAAGACGTAAATCAGAAAGTACTCTTTTTATAAGGTACTTATTATTATATTTTGCAATAATAATATTCTTATGCTCTATTTTTTTCATAAAAAAAATCCAATTTGTCTTCCCATCTATTAATATAATACTTTAAATATAAAAAAAATCAATATAATATTTTGAAAATAATATACATAATTTTTTAATAAAATACTTATAAAAAATTAAAGGTTTTGTGAGAAAAAAAAGGGTTTAAAAAGACCTCGACCGGAGCCGGCCCTGGACAGAGGTAGGAAGGGTATCCGCCCAGGCCCATAATTTTCCTTCCTTCAGAACGCAAAAGAGAGAAGAAATGTAAATTACCGTCCAAACCAATACTATTGACATCAATTCCTTATAAAAAAAATAAATAAATAAGTTGGGCTTATGAGTTTAGAAGCCCAATATTAATATTTGTTTCTTGTTTAAATGATGCGCCGCCATATACTATGCAATAAACAAACCATAAAAACTCCGCCTCAATTTATTTTTTCTATCTCAGTTGGATTTTTTTTTCCCCTTTTTTTCAAGGGATAATATAAAAAAATTTTTACATGTCGATAAAAATCTTCTTGTTTTTTCTTTTTCTAATTAAAAATTTTCTATTTTATATTTTCGTTGACATTTTTCTCATAATGTCTATTTTTTCAGTTAAAATAACGGTTTAAGGATCAAAATGTTACGGGCTGTTTTGAAAAATACAAAAAATGAAGGATTGTTTTGAAAATTTTCATCACACCCTTCTTCTTTAACCTGGGAAACCCTACTCCACCAGCCCCATCTTCTCTTCTACCTGCTGGAACCAATCAACCTGACAATAAAAAGGTAGTTTTAGCTTTATAATATAATTAAAAGATTGGAACAGAATTTCATCTTGTATTAATTTGATTCAGTAGCTTGTTTCTACAAGTTGATTCTCCATTAACAAGGTCTCCAGCTCCAAAAATTCAACATTCAAGATTCAAAAGAGTACCACTTTAATTTGAAACATTCAACATCGACAACACTTTGATCTAGGGGTGGGAAAAATCAGTTTAAAACCGAACCGAAATTTAGTTTTAACCGAATTTTGGTTCGGTTTCGGTTCAGATTTGATTTTAACCGATTTTTTCATGTAAAATGAAAATCGGTTCATACCATCTCACGAACCGAAAACCGAACCGAAAATTCAGTTTACAAATTTTAGGAACCGAAAATCGAACTGAAAATTTGGTTAACGGATTATTCAGTTCGGTTCAATTTTGGTTTGCGGTTCGGTTTTGCCCACCCCTATTTTAATCTAAAAAGGTAATTTCAAAATTGATAAATTGCAATATACATTGCGTTGACTCTAGCAGTAAATAGCAAAGATTTGCAGAATCATGCTTTCCATAATTACATGAATTAATTTTAGCCAAGAATTATGAGGATATTAGTTTATTGTTTCTGCTATAAAGCTATATTATTTGTAATGTTTCATGTACTGAAATATAGAAATTCATTCTATTGGACACATTGAACTTCAAATTTTGAAAAGAAAAAGGAAATTTGCAGAACCTTAATGAACTGGCAAAACAAACTTAATACTATAGCATCTCTTACAATTCACAAACAAAAGATTTCTCTTATATGTACAAATTCCCAAAACCCATAATCCAATACCAGAAATTAAAACAAAAAGGAAACCTGAATATATCAAAACCCATGGAAGAAATTTGAGCATTCTTCTAATCAAATAAGAATCAAAAAGTTGAAAGTGAGATCGGATTTGAACTCAACAACACCGCCATCAACCGCGTCGCTAAACGGGAAGCAAAATAGAGATCCCGAATATGAGATCTATATCGACAATCTCCATTCTCACAAGCATTACCACTCAAAATTCTTGAGTTTGCCAAAGCTGCATATCACTATCCAAATGTTTCAATTGCTTATTGAATTTTATTAACAATGCCTGTAACGGTAGCATCTGCAGAAAGAAGTTTTTCAATGTTGAAATTATTAAAAATTATTTGAGGTCAACAATGTCACAAGAAAGATTTAATAATGGGCTTGCTATTATATGTATTGAGAAAACTATGTTGGAAAACATTGATGTTAACACTATCATCAATGATTTTGCATCAAAAAATGCTCGAATGCAATATTTTTTATAAACATTTTATGCCTAAACATATTTTTAATATGTTTTAAGTTGTAATAAATTACTATTTTTAATTTAATAAAAAAAATTGAAATTGAATTTTATATTTATATACTTCTTAAACGGGTTAACAAGTTAGATGTCCATTTTTTATATTCCACCCAAGGAACGGGCCTGATCCGTATAACACTTCTCTCCTAGAAATAATATTGATCCATGAAACTAAAGTTACTTCGAATCATTATTAAATTTTTTTTTATACTTAAAGATATATTTTGTTCAATTTTTTGCATTTAATCATTATGATATATTTGTTATTATATTATATTATTTATTTCCATAACAACCTACATATTATTTTATGCTATATAGGATCGATTTTTTTTGCTTAATTACACTTTTTAACATAATATTGGATTTATTTATTTTTTGTTATTGACTCAGAATAATATTATTGTATTAAGTTAATACGTGCAAACTGAATTAATCCCTCTTATAGTAAAGGAAATAAATGTGATAAAGAAAAGACAAAATAGTATGGAATTTTAAAAATATATGAAAGTGATAAGTTTGATATCCCGAAACCTATGCACCGGATAAAACATATAATTTTCGCAAATAAGGGTTTATAAATAAATCCCTTCTCTAACATGATGGAGTGAACAAGGGGTTAAAACTTAAAATAAATACTTTCTTGAAAACTTGAGAAAAACTACGGAGAGGAAAAAAAACATAGTGAAAAAATATAAAAGCATAGCTTTCATACAAATTTGTCTAAGGATTTCAATTGCCTAGAAAATCAGTTGAATTTTCTAAAGATCCCGTTTATTATTTTTTGTTTAACAGAAGTTTAATATGAACTTTTTAATATATTTTCATTCATAGTGATAGTATCAGAGAAAGCAAAAGAAGCAGAGATGAAATATAAAAAAAAAAAATTTATATTACAGATAGAGTAAATGTGTTTCTATTGAATTCTTTAACGTTAATGTTTGTAACTAATTGGAAAGTTTCAAAAGTCATCAAAGTTAGATAATATTTCATCATTTTTACAAAATATTGGATTGTTTTTTGTTATTTGACATAAGATTAAGATAAGAATGATCAAAATGTAAAATTATTATCTCAAAGTGTAGAGAAAATGTTAGAGTAAAGAAAGGCCTAGACTCAATCCTCATTAAATAAGCGAGGGACTAGATTTTAAAAAGAGTTTTTTAAGAGAGGTCAATTTCTTTTGATTTTGTATAAGCGTGGTCGTGTTTCACAGTTCTCTTCTAGTCTTGCTTGCACCAAATTTAATTAACAATACAAAACAGTAAAATTAATTAATAAATTAATATATTTAATTTCTAATTTTCCTATTTAATAAGTCAGGACACATGTGAACTGAATGAATAACTTTCATAATGAAAAAAATAATGGGGTAGAATAAATCCCTCGTTCTAGCATGGTGATTAAGAAAAGGGTTAGAACTAGATTAAATCTCTTACTCTAACAAATAAAGTAAGAAAAAAAAAATCAAAATTCACTGGTCAAAATTAATTTTATTTTTTTATAATTTTAGTTTAATATTTTTAAAAATATAATTTTTATATTATAATTCTTTAATTATTTTTTCATTTATTTTATTTATAAAAGTAAATTTTATTTTAGTTTAAATTATCTCTTTCATTATAATTCAAATAATAATTATATTAATTGATTAATTAATTAATAGTTTGATAATAAGCTAAATGAAAGTTTTAAAAATAAAAACTCGGCACTTCATGTTTTTCAAAAACACATACTTCATGATGTTGAGAAGAAAGTAAAGGAGTAAAGCAATAAATAAACCACTAATACGATATATTAATTATCAAATATAAATAATATAGTATAATTATTGAATAACATTCTCGGTTAGATATATGTCAAGGAGTAGTATAGTGGCAAGTGCATTTATTACATAATCGTCTACCAGTTAGAGATTTCCTGTCACATTTGCATATTATTCCAACTGATCAGAATTTGTGTCCAAACTGTGAGCACATTGAATCTCAGGACCACGCCCTACTTCATTGCCTTCAAAGTTCTACCATATGGTTCAGTATGTTTCGTTGGTTGGGGATCAACTTTGTCATTCCTTGTCATATTTCAGATTTCTTTCAACAATGACGTTCTATTTTCAAGGGCAAATGACAAAGTATTTTCGGCACCTCTTTATGGATGATTCTGACTTGGGAGATGTGGAAGAAAAGGAACAGGAAGGTTTTTTACTCTATCTCTAAATCTGAGGATATTCTTTACAAAAGTCTAAATTTAGCTTGATTCTATGTCAAATGTAACCATCCTAATTTTAGTTAGCTTTAGATATCATATGTAACCCTTCAACTTTCTTCTTATAACTCTTTATTAATTTTTTGACCAATTCTTTTGGTCCTTTTATATTATATCTCAATTAGTAAAAAAAAAAAGTGCATTTATAATCTTGGTGATAGACTAGTGTTTGAATCCATAAACTTCCAATTTCAAAAAATTTCTCGGTTAGGTCAGATTATGGAGGTTATTTTGAAGGATTAGAATACAAAGAGTAAGTGATAAGTGTTAATTTTGCATATATTTTTATAGAGAATTATTATGTAATATTGCTTATAATTAATTAATAATTCACATTTGTAGCACTTATCATGTAAATGTTGATTTTTGTAGGTTTTAATGAAATTATTGCAAAAAGGTAACAAAAATG
>CATIWJ010460734.1:0-13346 GCA_949640765.1 Croton laevigatus | reverse complement strand
TCAGGTCATAATCAAGCTTTATTGCAAAAAGGATTGAAAATCGGGTGAAAGTGGCATGAGAAGAAGTATTTTTGGATGAATTAGAAGTGTAGGGTCTGAAATGGAAAATTTTAGAGGCCATTTTGTACAATTCAAGAAGCTCAGGGGCTATATGGTTATGTGTTAGAGGTTGAAGGACTGTGTTGAAATTATATTTAAAAATTAGAAAACCAAAAATCTCTGTTTAACTTCCTCTTGATTCGGTCAGAAGGCGTTCAAAATTGCCTCTCTCTTCCTTTCAGATTGCCATTTTTGCTTCGTCAAAACCCAAGTCTTCCTCAACACAACGCTGCGTTTAACTTCAGATTTCAAGGTCTCTGCTTCAAAATTGTTACCTTCAAAATGACGCAGCTCCAGTTCATGCTTCTCCAAAACGGTGTGTAGCCATAGTATAACTAAGAAACCAAAACACAATTCATCCTTCACAAAACGCAGCTCTTACTGATTTTTAAATGTAATCCCAACATAGTCCTTCAACCTCTAACACATAACCATATAACCCCTGAGCTTCTTGAATTGTACAAATGGGCTCTAAAATTTTCCATTTCAGACCCTACACTTCTAATTCGTCCAAAAATACTGCTTCTCATGCCACTTTCACCCGATTTTTGCAATAAAGCTTGATTATGACCTGACAAATAAAAATAAAATGATAAGTGCTCAAAAGTCAAATTAATCAATAAATATAATCAAAATTAAGTACTAATTTCCATATAAAAATATATATATTTACAGCACTTATCACATAGCGCTTAGCAAGTTTAGTGTCTGCTAAACTTGTAGGATCACGGAAAGACGTAAGGACTACCAGAATAGCCGAATGAAGTCAGGCTCACTAAAGACACCTCTTCACCTAGTATGGCATATGCTGCGCAATAAAAGTCGAAAGTCAGAACATACAACAGCATAATGAAGAAAAAAATTTCTCAGGTAATGTTCTGCATACCAGTAAACATCAGTTGTGACACTTTTAGCTCGGCTAGTAACTAGTCGGGTTAAAGGGTGTTACAGTTGTAATAATAAAATAATATTTTACAAGGCAAAACTATATAATAGTATTTTTCTCAAAATAAGTTCTTAAAATAAAAATAACTATATTTTTCTTTTAAAGTTATTTATTTTAATAAATATATTACTATCATTAATAATTTCAAAATAACTTGATTTATAAAAATACTTAAGTAATTATTTATAGTTACTTATTTAAAACTAAATTTAAATGTAATTATTATATATATACTTCCAAAAAAAAATAATAATAATAATAAGTAGTAAATGATTTTCTCTTATATAACAATTATTTTAAATCATTGATTTATCAAAATACTATTTTTATTAAACCTTAATAATAATAATAATAATAATAATAATAATAATAATAATAATAATAATAATAAATAATCTTTCTTTCATAGTAAATATTAATTTTACCGAAATTACTTGGGTAGTTTTGGTCTATTCAATAAAAATCTCAATTAACACTTTACATAATTTTTATCTTATTAGTAAAAATTGTAAAGATAAAATAAATCACAAATCTCAAATTTAACCATAAATAATATTGTCAAAATATTTAATGAAAATTATTAAAAATCATGCATAAAAATGAAATTTAAAGAATTTTGACAGTTAAAGTATAAAACATCGGTCTCCTAAGTTTTCAGGTCCTTATTCTTTATGTCCTCGAACTGTCTTTTGTCTAATCATTGTCCATATCCAAAGTCATAAGGTATTTGTCTAAAACTTTGTCCATTTAATAGTCCATTTGTGTCATATAATTATTTTTAATTAGATCTCTCTTTTATTTAATTGTACAATTATTAAATAATCAGATTCTTAATTAATTTTCTTAATTTAAAGTCCAGTTGTCAAAATATTTATTTCAAGTTGACAGTTAATTTATTCAATCCAAAATATAATTTTTATTTGCCAGCCATAGTTTTAATTCAAGTAAAAAGTCCATTTAATTAATTAATTTTAATTATTTAACTTTTAAATATTTTTACATCAAAATTAAACCCATCTTATACCTCTACCATATTTTTATAGTCAATTATATTATTTTTATAATTTAATTAGGTCCTAAAAATATTAAATTATAAAAATAAAATCAATTGAATTAAATAATTAAACTGTTGGACCTAATTGAAGAGCTAAAATAAGTTGAGGGTCAATTACCTAAGGCGGAAGGGTAAAATTGAAAATAAATTTGGGGTGGCAGGGCTTGACTAAATTTTGACTGAAAATCCATGCGCTTGATGCTGAAACGCGGAGGGATCGTTTTGAAATTTTTCAGGATTTAAACTGTAATTTCACCAAAACGCAAGGAGGCGGCCGCGTTTTGACATTTGAGCAGATCGAACCATGGATCGACTCGCTCTGACCGAACCTATTCTTGAATCAAGTCGTTGTCTTCAACCCAGCAACATCTGTACTTTTTACTGTTCACACCGAACTTCCAGTTCAATTTTCTTTGGTTTCCGACGACCAAACTCGACAAATCTTATGCCAATCCTTTCGTATTGATGGTGGCTATCATTTGATAATCTTAGTTTGGTCGAAACTGATCGAAAATTGATGAATTTGAATGTGAAGCGACGGGTTTACCTAATTGAAAATGGGTTTGCGACTGCAATTCACTACGCCGTTACTGCTCCTGATGATCTTCAGACTCTTAAGAGTTATTTGCTGGTGTTTATTCACAAAGATGACAATAAAATATTTTTAGAAGAGAGGGAATGAAGGTTAAGTTATATTTTTTATTGTCATTTTTAGAATTCCTTCCTTCTCTCTTTCTGTAACACCCCTTATAGATCTACCGTGGTAAGTCTACATGAGTGCTACAACTGTCTCTTATTTGTATATTATCGGTATTTATTAAATTTATTATTTAAGGGAAGTTCATTTATTTTATGCTAAGATTTAAAAATTTGTTTAGTTCAATAATCCAAATTAAAAATCACTGCAATACTCAAACACACAATTACAAACCATACTAAAATATCACACTTAGTTCGAAAGTTCTTTATTTAGTACATGCCGATTTCTAACAAGATAAAAGATTTTTACCCAAACAGATAAAAATTCCGGTACTTGCTTGCGACTGGCGGAAAATCTAATTTTGCAACTTCGGCTCTTCCTCGATACCTACGAGTTACAAATAATAATTCGCTGAGCAATTACGCTTAGTGGATACTTTAACTATAAGAATAGCAGTTCTAATAATATTTACATGCACATAAAAGTTTAAGAAAAGTAAATAATCATTTAATGAGATAGAAATAAAATAATAAATATTAAATTGATAGAATAATCATTTAAATAGTAAATCAAT
This sequence comes from Croton laevigatus, assembly GCA_949640765.1. NCBI lineage: Eukaryota > Viridiplantae > Streptophyta > Magnoliopsida > Malpighiales > Euphorbiaceae > Croton > Croton laevigatus. The sequence continues at coordinate 9,973 of CATIWJ010460734.1, read as the reverse complement.
AAACAATTCATCATTTATTTTAACTCTATTTATTTACCGAGTGGCTCTACTAAGAATTAGGTGAACGTCGGGATAAAGCTATTGTATTTATTTTTATAGTCTCGGAAAACTCTAAACCGTAGCCGGAGTATCCTATTTTTGACCGAAGTCAATTTTATTTTAACGGCCGTGTCTAAATTATTCAAATCTATTTTTACCCAAAAATCTAAATTGGGTTGTTTGCAGTACTGCTCAGTATATGATGCATCATACCCTTATCTCACTAGTTCAACTAATCTAAGTAAAGCAAAATTACTTATTTTCCAAGTATATTCTCAATTCATAGCAAATCAAAATGTATCACAAAATTTATTTTTCTCAAAAATCACAATTTAATTTACACATATCATTTTACTTAAAATTCATAAATCTTAATTTATCACAATAACAATTATTTTAGAATTTCATAATAAATCAATAATAATTTCTATAAACATGCAACAAAATAATTTACCGGTATTTTTATAATTAAAGTATCAAACCTTATTTTAGCGGTCTCCTCTATTCCACAATTCCTTTTTGTTTCAAATCTTCCTCCTTATTTTCGAACGGACCTAACGTCATATTTATATACACAATTTTTTTGTAAGTTCTAAATATTTTTCTTTAAATTATCTTTTTAAATTTTGGCTACTTAAATTAATTTCTTATAGTTATTTTAATTCCTTTTCTATCTTCTAAATTGAATGTCTAACTATTAATTTATTTAAGACCTAAGTAAAAATATATATATTTTTAGTAATCCTACTGCCAATTATTTTCTTTTAAATATCCTACTTTTATTTCTATTTAATTTATATTTTACAATTGTTATGTTAGACCCTATTTATTTCCTATGTTAATAATACTTAAATATTCATTAATAATTTTTCAAATACATGCATATATATATAAAATTACATGTTTAATATACTGTCCAGATTATATTTTCTTCCCAAACACCCTTCTGTAATTTTCTATGTAAATTTATTTTTTTATAATTATTAATTTAAATCTCTATTTAATTTCTATGTTAAAATATCTAACTATTAGCTAATTAACTCCTAAATATTTTTATAACAAAATTAACTCAACCAATTAATTTATTATAGTTCTAGAATAAATTTTAGGGTCTAATTAATATTTCTAGATCCCTAATTATATTAAAATCCGAAATACTTACAAATATATTAATTAAATAGGTTTCTGAATATAAATGAAAAGCCAAATAAACTTTCAGGGGTCAAAATTGAAATAAACAAAGGCAGCAGGGTCAACCTGAAGACGACAGGAAAATCCAGGGTCGCGGCGCAATATCAGAAAAGATGAGGCGCTATTCTGGAATACGCCACACAAAACGGCGTCGTTTCAGCCTAACCAGACCGCAATTTTGAATCCGCTCGCGCTAATCAAACCAGACAGCCGAATCGAGCAGCCTCCTTCTTCGCCCGACTGCGTCTGAAACGGGTCACGACCCAGTTTCGGGTCTTCGATGATTTCTCATTACTCCAGTGACAAAATCGGCCAAACGAGATACCTCCGGAATCGTCTCTTTAAGGCCGACCGATCTATGGTCTCAAACAGAACTGAAAACGACCAGAAGATGAAGAAAATAGAGAAAAACAGAAGGAAATGGTTTTTCCGAATTTTGCTTCTGACCCGAACTGAACTCCTCCCTCCGGCGGTGTTTTTCGGTGATTCTCACGTCAGAGATGTTTATGGAAGTCTCAAAAGGTGATTGGTGGTCTTATTTTTGAAAATTTATGGGGGAATAGTGAAGTTATTTTCAAACCACCTCTATTGCTATTATTTTCATAAACTTCAAATATTTTTCACACCTCCTAACACGTTCTGATCTCTACTAACTCTAATAAATCATTAGACACTCCTTTAGACAGACCACCTTTCATAATTATCCACCCTTTCTTGTCTCTTCCTTTTTTTTTCCCCACTAAACTTTGCACCCCATTTCCCTCATGAGTGCCCATTCCTTTCTACATGCTAATGACTCATCTTCCACAAATACTAGCTAAAGTATTGCCCTACCAAAAACTCTTGTCTCCCATTTCTTATTATTATCATCATCATCATCATTATTATTATTATTATTATTATTATCATTATCATTTTCATTTGTACATGTATATATATATATATATATATATATATACTTTTATGTGTATAAAATTTTCTTTTGTTTATTTATGGTAATTCCAAATAATTATATGAAATTACTTTTGAATTTATTATGCGAAGCTAATTACTCGTAACAAAATACGGCGGTTGATTACGAACACTTATTTATTTAATACGTCTCCGAAAATTACAATTACTATTCTCAAAACTCAAATTAGGATGTGTCACTTTCTCAATTATACCGAAAGATGATTTATCAATTCCAACTAATCTTCTTGTTTGTTTTCCATTATTAGAAACATCCAAAATATTAAAATCAAATCTTGTTCCCTCTTTTATTCCCGTTCATTCGTTTCGTTTCTTTTCTTTTCATTTGTCCAATTCTTCTTTCTTTCTTATTCTCCTTTCTTTTCTTCTTTTTTTTAATTAATTATTATTACTGTTATTATTATTATTTTTATTATTTTATTTAATTAATTTTTATTAAAAATATCTTTGAACTAAAATGACCTAATTATCCTTCACTATTCGTACAATTTACGTCAAATTTTACTGAACAAATTTTTGATTTACAGTTTCACCATATTTTATCGGTGTCGGTAAAAATCAAAAGTTACCTCTGTAACGAAACTCCATAAAATTTATACTTAAATCGCTCGTCTCGAAGTCTAGATTTCAAATTTGATATTTTTAAAACCTAATTCCGCTCCTAAAATTTTTCAAGGGTCAAAATGACCAAAATACCCTCAGCATCGGAAAATATAATATTATACTCAAAACGTCTGTCTCATCGTCCTGAGTACCAAACGGTCATTTAAATTAATTAATTAACTTATTTTTATAAAAATTCCCACTTAATCCTAAAATTTCTGATAAATTACATTTTAGTCCCTGATTAAATTTTCAGGCTGTGACAGTATTTATTATTATTATTATTATTTATGTATTTATTATTATTATTTATATTTATTATTATTATTATTATTATTATTATTATTATTATGTATTTATTATTTATTACTATTTATTATTATTATTATTATTATTATTATTATGCATGAGAAGAGAAAGAAAGAGGGAATGGGAATAGAATTCCCTAGGGGGGTGTGTAGCGCCCCTTATAGATCTACCATAGTAAAGCCATAAGCGAGTTATTACTGTCTTTACTTTCATATTTAATCGTCTACTTTTTTTTTTTCAAGTTATTTAACTATTATTTGTCGAGAGTTAACTAATTTGGTAATTCCCAGGAAAGTTCTCAAAGAAGTTTCCTAGACAGAACACCATCCCAAGATAGGTTCCCAGGAAAGACTGGAGAGTCACAATGGATCTACTTAAATTCCAGACTCCTTTGACAGAACCCACTTGTACAGTAACGAATACCTAAAATAATTATTTCTTTTTTCAATTTATTTACAAGAGTTTATTTTATTTAATATTTCAAACGTCAAATGCACACACATTATTTATACACAAATGAGAGTATTAAGTTTTACACAACATATTAAGATTATAGTACATGCCATCTAAACCTTATTTATAGTACCGATATACCCGTAGTATATCTTCAAGCTGGCTGACGGCTGACTTATCTACACGGTCCACAGATCTACCTTCCTCCGGTAATACCTACAAGTTAAAACATTTAACTCGCTAAGCAGTTACGTCCAGTGGATACTTTAACTATTGAAAAGCAATAATAATTTAAAATCCAACAGTAATAAGAATATAATTAAAATATTCAAATAACATTTCATAATAAATCATAAAATTAAATTTCATCCACACTAACATAACAATAATAATTGAATAAGTTAATTCCGTACTCTATTTATCAACTAGTTGGCTCTACTAGGTATTTAGATGAACATAGGGATAAGTCACTGTCTGAATTTCTGTATGGCATGGTATTTCTCACACACATTCAGAATTTTATGTTTCAATTCAATCGGCCATATTCAAAATTCAATACAATCAATTTCACGGCTGTAGCCGTTGTTATTTGTATCAAAATTTGTTTTATGTCACGATTCAATCTATAACACTATTCAATCAATTCAAAATTTTGCAGTACTGCTTAGAATATGATGCATCATAATCTTATCTTATTAGTTCAACTTATCCTAAGTAGAGCAATAAATATTTATTAGATATGTGAGGAGTTTATAAAATTTACTAATTATTAGTCTTACTGCTTTTCTGAAATTTTTCAAAAATAAATACCATCATAATATCCATCAAAAATCAAAAAATTATTTATTAAAATAAAACATCATTTTTTTCAAAATCATATTATAAAAATATACTTCATTTTTATCAAAAATAGATTTACTTCAAATAACACGGTATTTTAATCAAAAGCGTATTTATTCCAAACTTTATAATATTATTTGACAAAAATAATCTCTTTGAACAACATCACTTGAAATTCTAAATAGAATACCAAATTTCCTTTTATAAACATTTTCTTCTCTATATAAAACTCACTTTTGAAACATTAATGTCTAAGTTATTCTAGGTACTTAAGTTTTCCTAAAATTAACTTAGCTTATATATATATAAAATTCTCAAAAATATTCATTTTCGGAATTTAAAATAACTTTAATAAAATCATTTAAAAATATCACTTTAATATAATATAATACTTTTAATTAAATATTATGGAAAATAATTCAATATTAAAGCCACAAATATTAAATCATAATAAAAATTAAAGTAATAACAATTAAACAAATAAAATCACAATAAAATTTAAAAAGTCTTTTCAAAGTTAAAGTATCAAACCTCCTTCTGGCTCAATTACTCTATTTTTCCCTTGAGTTTCGGTTCTATCTCTTTCGTTCCAGACGGTCCTAACATCGTCCATATAATTATAAGAATACTACATATCTAAATATTTCTATTTATTTTATTTATTTAGTTATTTATAAAGTTTTTAGAATGAAATTTTTAATTGTCTTTAAGAAGTCCATTAGTCCAAAATAAATGTCTAATAGTCTTTTTCCAATATTAAAGTCCAATAAATATTGTCCAAAATAAATATTTTGGTCTCTCATGATCCAATTAAATTTAATTTAGAATTTTTTAAGCTTAATTTAAGGTCCTTATAATTTATTTAAGTCCCTAAAATATTTAATTCTAAAAATAAACTTAAAAATAAATAATTTATAAGCTTTTAAACTAAATTGAAGAGCTAAAATAAGTTTAGGGGTCAATTACCTTAATAAATTTGGGAGGAGGGACTCAGATGAAAGCGGCAGGAAAGTTTTGGGGCCAAACTGTGAATACTAGGAAACGGAGGCATCGAATCAGAAGTTCGGCATCAAAACGAAGCCACTGTGCGCATTTTGACCGTCATCTTTACCCGAATTTTCTTCAGGTCGGGTCGCGATCGGGTTGTGAGGTTGCTTCGGTTTTCCGGCTATATCTTCCGATTTCGGTGTCTGTTTTCGGCGAGCCACCTATAGATCTTTACTTCTTGACGTCGCCGATCGATTGGTGGTGTTAGATGGGCCGGATATAAGGATTGAAGGTGGCTGGTTAGTAACCCATTTCCCAAACTAACCCGGCCAGAAAACACTCCTCTGGCAACTTTTTTCGGATTTTCTTAAGTCAAAACTGATCACCAAAATTCCAGGATTGGTTTTGTGGTGTTAGATTTTAAAAATAACGAACGGATTAAAAGTTGGTAAATAAAACATATTTTTACTTAGGTTTTTAAGCTTCAAAAATGGCTTCCATGGCCTTCCTTTTATAGGCCAAGCTAATTTGTCTCCTTCCTCATTTCCTAATCACCTGTAATTTTCTATTATCAACCTTGTTTGCCATTTAATTAAATCATGCACCAAAAGTCTTCATTTTAATTTATTCGTTTTCTCATTTTTCTACCACTTTACATGGTTTTGCTTGCCACTTGATTAAAATTTTAATCAATTCTTATCCTAATCTGTCCATTAATTATTCTGTAAATAATTAGTGAATTTGCATTTAATTTAACTTTAATTATACTTAATTTGAATTTTATTTATGTGGGTTTATTTTTTAGTATACTATGGTTTATTATTGTTTATAGGTTTATTATAAATTTACTAAAGGTTTATGGGTTTAATACGTGGTTACGGTGGTTTATTCTTTCTCCTACTCATTGTCGATAAAATCTACGGACTAATATTAACAGACGAAATCCATTCTTAACTTAATTTATTTATAAACATAAACCTAATCTTTTTTTTTTATAGACCGTAAAATTACATATTTGAGCTGTGACAGTGTGAGGAATCAATTTAGAAAAATTGGGGGAAAAACCAATTCTAAAAAAGGAAAATGAGAATCATTAAATTAGCCAACCAAACACCCATTAAGGGTTTCATTCCCTTTTCCTTTCCTGATTACCCCCAACCAAATGCCCCCTAAATATATTTTTGGTAAAAGCACAGCAATTTTACGATGAATAAGCTTTTGATGAAAATGTGATAAATTGTTTATGAATATATTTTTGATGAAAGATACAGTGAATTTATTATGAAAATATTTTTGATGAAAAATGTTTGAATTGAAATGGATATTGCGATGGTGTTTATTTTTGGAAAATGCAGTATATATGTTTCAGAATTCAATGAATGTGAGGAAATGCAGTAAAATTTATATTCAATAAATCATCCGCATATCCATTAAATATTTTATGCTCTACTTAGGTTAAGTTGAACTAATGTGATAAGGGTATGATGTATTATATATTGAGCAGTACTGCAACCAACTAAGTCAAATTTGATTAGACTTTGGAGAAAATACCGAACAGAGCCCATGATGGGTCAGATTTCAGTAATTTGCTTTGAATGATTTGGGTACGGTCGTTTAAATGAATTCAGATTTTGATCACTCCGGCTATTGCTGCGAGATTGATTACAGTTCAACGTAGAATACTTCGGCTATGGCTTAGAGTTATCCGAGAATACAGAATCAAATACAGTAGCTTTATCCCTGCGTTCACCTAATTACTTAGTAAAGCTATCCAGACTGCAATTTAGAATAAAATTATTTATTTGGCTCATTTAAGATTTTATTTAAAGCAATGGATTTGGTTTATTAATGTTTCATAAAAGATGATTTATTTGACGTATTCATTATTTCTTATAATTAAATTATTTATCTGGTTATTTTGATATTCTTTAGTCAGTGCATTTATATTTTGAGTATTGCATGTATTTTCAAATATTATTGCTTTTCAATAGTTAAAGTATCCACTAAACGTAATCGCTCAGCAAGTTTGGTTAATTCTGAACTTGTAGATCTCCGAAAGATGTAAAAGAAACAGCAACTGTCAAATAGCATCAGGGCCCGAAGAACTTAGACTGGCATATACTGTGAAGATGAAGTCAACACAAGCAAAGCTAGAATATAAGAAAGAAAGAAAAAATGTACCTGTATTTTGTAATTAGATTTAGATTATGATCTGTATACCATGAAATATGTAATTTGACACAACTTGGTTCGACTAGAAACAGTCGAATTTAAAGGGTGTTACAAAAGTATCTAAACTTTAATTTCTTATACTAAAATATCTGAACTTTGAAAGAATTTGCAAAGATTCGTTTTTGAAAGTTAACAAGTAAACTTCCAGTAATTGGCTGACGTGGCAGCTATTTGGACCAATTTGAAATTTGCCATCATCTTCCTCCTCAAACCAAGAAGGACCAAACTGAAATTATCAAAAAATAGAAAAATAAAAAAAATAAAAATTCTTTAGCTTTCTCCCTTCTTTTCTGCTCGCCATGACTGACCACCACACCACCTCTGCTTTCCTCTTCCTTAGCGGTTTGAAATGTAGACCATCCCATCTTGTTGAGTTTCAAATCCCCAAGCCCCATCTCCTTCCTTCTAGAATTTTCCTTCCTGACTAATTTTTCTCTTTTTCAAAATCTAATCTGAAAATTCTTTATTCCATCTGATCATGGTTTGTGATACTGAATCTAAGACCAACTCAGGCACCATTAAGTTTCTTTGTAGTTACGGTGGTAAGATTCGTCCTTGTCCCGTTGACTGAAAGCTCTGTTATGTTGGTGGTCTCACTAGAGTTCTCTCCATCGATCATTCTATTTCCTTTTTAGGTTCATTTTGTATTTTCTTTTTAATTGATAATTGATTAGTTCTCTTCGGAGCTTCTGGAAGGAGCTGTTAAAGCTCTCTTGATATTTGTAATTTAGTGTCTAGTGGAATTGATTCCGTCCGACAATGTCTAAAATTTGCAAAAATTGCTATTTCTACTTTTAAACAGAAACTAGTCTGCGATGAGCCTCCCTCTGCCATGACCGTCGTGCCTTACCTGGACCACAATTTCAATTATGAAATCGATAAACCCAGAAATAGAATTGGAAGGGACTTTAGCCTTTTGACCCACCTCTGAACCAACAACCCAACCTCACCATCCGAATCTTTTCTGAACTTGTAACACCAATCAAAGATTAGCTTAGTACCTCCCGACGTATGTTTTTCCAAATTGCAGAAACCCTCACTTTCTACCATCATCGTTGTTGTTGCGGATGTGATGGTAGTTGTTGTTGTTGTTGCTGTTGCGGTTGAGGCGATGGTTTATTTTATTGGTTTTTGGTAGAAATGCAGTAGGAGAAGAGTTATTGGATTTTTGTGTTTGGAAGGAAAGAAAGTGAGGGAAATTTGTTCATCTTCTTCGTTCATTTGCAAAAATTAGGATAGTTTGATTTGTTCTGTGATTTGTTCTACTTTCTTGTTCTTTTTTTGTCATCGTTGGTCATGCTTCTACTGCTGTCACCGCTGCAACAAGTTAATGTGATGGTGGTGGTGGTGGTGGCGGCGGCGGCGGAGTAGATGAGAATTGTAGGTGAAAGACAAGCTGTAGAATGGAGGATTTGATTTTTTTTTTTTTTTTTTTTTCGGAATTGGTTCTGGGTTGTTTGCTGCTGGATATGGTGGTTATGATGGCAATTATGGTGGTTGTGATAGTGGTTATGTTGGAAGAGTGTGTGGTGGCGGTAGGGATGGTGATGTTAGTGGTGGTGTGGTGGTCAGTCGTGGCAAGCAGAAGAGAAGGGAAAGAGAGAAGAGAAGTTTGCGGTGAGGAAGCTAAAGAATTTTTATTTTATTTTTTATTTTTCTATTTTTCTGTAGAGAATTTTAGTTTGGTCCTTTATGGTTTGAGGAGGAAGATGATTGACAAATTTTAAATTGGTCTAAAAAGTTGCCACGTCAGCAAATAATCTGCACTTTACTTAGTAACTTGCAAAAATGATGTAAATTTTTTCAAAGTTCAGCTATTTTAATGTAAGAATTTGAAATTTAAGTACCTTTGTAAAAAAACCCCTAAAATTCAGGTACCTCAGATGAAAATTACCCTAACATTTGCATTTTGTTCATCATTTCTTTTGCTCCCATTAATCCTAATTGATCAAAAATTAATGAATGGAGTTGAAAGGTAATAAACAACATTTCTTAATATTTTTCTTCTAATTTACATTTAATGCACATCTTTTATTACATATTACTGAATAAATATTTTATGTAGGCTTTGTTTTAGGTTCTTCGAATCCTCCGGAAGGTTCAACATTTGAAACAATTCTTGACGATATTGATGTTGATGACGATCAAGATTTGGAAAAAAATTGTCTAAAAATGACTCTTTTAATTTGATTACAATTTGTTTATGTTTTTTAATTTGTTTATTTTTAAAAACAATTTCAATGCACGAAAAAAAATTAATTTAAGACTATTTTTGCTTCAAAAATATGATTCAAATAAAAAATTTGAAAAAAAAAATCCTCAGAAAAATCTGCAAATAACCTGTCCC
>CATIWJ010460371.1:0-11169 GCA_949640765.1 Croton laevigatus | reverse complement strand
AATGGTCAAATTAACATCTTTGCCACGAATGAATCAAACTTAAGATTTGAACAGTATAAAGACTGGGTAAATTAATTTTTAATCCACTGGTTGAATTAAAAATGCACTAGACAAGAGTTTTGTTAGCACATGGACTCTTTAATAACAAAATTTCATTAGCAAGTAGTGGAAAAGTTGTAAGAAGTATTAGTTATTATGCAGTATGAAGAATCATATGTCTTTTGAACACAGGAGTCGTCACTAGTTTACATAAGTATAACCAGGAGTGAAGCAGCAATTCTCTACAATTTGTTTAGGTATTTCTGTCGGTATTTCAAGTTCTACACTGTTTTTGAAGCATATTGTTTGTTGTTCTCAAAGAAAAGAATTTAGCAAGATATAATAAGGTGGGGGAGACAAATGTACCATATAGTAATAGTACTTGATGCCAACAAACGCACATATTCTAGATGCAAATTTACAAGAGCAGAAGAGAGGCATCAGTACCATTGTTCAACCCAGCTGCAACCAGGATCAATACACTCAGCTCCGGCAGATGTTGGAGATGAGAATTTAATAACCTGAAATATAAGTACACAAAAACAAGAAAGGAAGTAAGTACGTTATAGCCTGTCTAAAACACGAGTTAACTGTCTAAATACACATAATACAAAACCAATGAGTTCACTTGTTATAATTAGGATAAACTTTGCTTTCATTTACTATTACATTTAATCAAACTCAATAAGGCTCATGCTTCAACCTAATTTCTGTCACAACTTGCTATGATAGGGAACTCAATGTCATGCATGTTCACAAAGGAATGTTCAATCTAGGAAAGAAATCAGAAGCTCCGATGCTTGACCACAGAAGTGATGAAATGATCAATGAAGGAAGTCCACACGAACACCACATTAGTAGAGATTTTAAGTAACATAAATTGCTTTTGAGAAAGAAAACCCATGCTTAGCTATTCTAATTAATAATTTTGCCGACTGCTATTCCGTTTCCCCCTCTATTTTTAAGTTCCTCCAGTAAACTGGTGGATGTAATTTTACATAAAACAAATATACCTTCAAAAGCACCCTATCATCATTGTTAATGTAACCATGCCATGCCTCATCAGACGGATAACCACCTGCAAACTCCTCGGACACTGGAGTTCTGTAAAAAAATAAGATCAGTAATGACATATATATATATATATATATATATGATCAGCTGAATTGCAGACATTTTAGAAACTCGGAAACCAATTAAATTATATAAAAATGACAGAAAAACAAGAGACCTCATCTTGAGACAAAATGTAGAAGGAAAAGGCTCTGCATCAGGAAAAATATCAGTGACATGAGGAATATTAAACCTCCTTTCAAAATCCTCTTGGTACTTAATTTTCCAATCAGAATCATTAAAATCAATCGATGAATTCTGCTTGCGAATCTCAGCGAAGACGCCACTCCTCTTTGAGATTCTAGTCAAATTCGGTCTGAAAACGCGAGAATTTGAGAAGGAAAAGCCATATGAACTATTACAGTGAAGAGAAGGCTTGGAGCAAAGTAAAGCAGTTAGTTTAGGAGCAGCGATCGCAGCATGAGAGAAAGAATCCATGAAAAATAGGAGATTTCGACGCCTTCTCAATCCAAGTAAAATGAGTTCCTCTCTCGCCCTTTGTTTGGGGAACGAGAAAGAAACGTAATGTAATGGAATAGCAGCGAAGAGAACGAGGAAATGAGAGGAGATAGAAACAGAGAAGAGTAACAAGAAAAACGGCAACGGAGGCTTTAGGCTGCGCCGTACAGAACCGTGGAGCTTCCGCTTTTTGAACTGCGACTGGGCCCTGCCGTTCTTTGACTGAAAAAGACCTTCTCACTTCTACCTTGTTTTTATTTTTACCACGCATTGAAACTTTGGCCCCCGAAGTTTGTAAACTTGTTTGTTTGAATCTCCAAATAAATTAACTAGCCAATCAAGTGTTTAAAAATTAAACCATTCAAAATACACCTAAATATGAGGATATGGCACACCATGTTATTGTTGGAGCTCTCTCTTGATTGCCAAGCAAGCATACCACATAATTTTAAAGGTTTCTAAATAATACAAGCTTGTTGTTTTTAAGGTGTATAAGGTGTGTGTATGGTTCTTCAAATATTTTTTAAAAATAATAAAATTTTGCCATTTGCCCCATATCTATAAAGCAAAAAGTCTTACGGTTTAATGTTCATATCTTTCTAGAATATCACTAGAATATCCTCCAAGAATATTTGCGAGTCAATTGGATCTGTTTAGCAAAATTAGAACATAACTAATAACTTATTACTAGAACATACGGTACTAAAGTATACTTATCACATCCACAATGAATATCTTGTGTTAATGAACACCTTCTTGTAGTATATAAAGAAGAAAGTTCTTGAATTTTACCCAAAACATTATCACTTTTGTAGTGTATAAATGTTCAATTTTTTTAAAATTCATTACATCTAATGTCTAGAAGATGAAGATAACTTATATTCTTTATTCTCAAGATCTAATAATTCGATCCTTCCACATTCCAACCAATAATCTCTAACTTTGAACTTTTCCATATGAGAGGACCTATAGAATTTTCTCAAAAATTCTTCTAGAACAATGTAAGTTGTTGTGCTCTTTTTTAATTATAATTATTATCTTTTATTTTTTTAAAAATTTATGGGCTTATTTGCAACAGCATTACTAATTTTGAGTAATGTAGTGTATAGGTACTTTAACTTCAATTTGTGAAAAAAAAAACCGTAATCTAATTTAATTTATGTAATAATTATGTATTTCTAACCGGTTTTTCAGTCTCTAACCAATCATAAGGACCAAATTGTAATTTTTATTACTTTTTTTTTTTTGTCATAAATGGTATAAGGATCAGAATGAAATTTGCCACAAAATACCAAACTGAAGAACTCGTCACGAAGAATCTGAATTTTTTATGAATGATGCACAATTTTGTCCTTAAAAGATCTAAATGATCTTTTTACTATTATTTTGATGTTTTTTTTTAGCCTATTATTTTTATGTTTTTGGTCATTTTAGATAAACCCCTTTTAATCTAGCTTTTTAGCTAGTCAACGTGAGAGATTGACAACTGATGATTTCTTCACTACTAGTTAATTCTTTAAAAGCTACAAAAGATCACATATCCATTTTTTTTTTTTGGAAGCAAAGATTGGTTTCAAGCCCATCTATGCAGAGTTTGATGAAAAACCGATGGTCTAAATGGTTAATTGGTGATGGTTAGAAATTGAGAATGTGGAAGGATTGATGGATTTAAGGATCCAAGATTTCAAATCTTGGCTGGCTGCCATCAAAAGTGGAGAATATTAATGCCATATTTAGTGACCTCCTATAAGATGTCAATGGGATGAAAATAAAGCAATAGATTTGTTAGATCAAGACCTCATCAGGGGTTGAGGATTCCTATACCTAGTCAAATGGAGAAGATATACTTATTTATAGTATGATTTCTATTTATTTTTATTTCTTATAGGGTTTAGTCTCTCTCTCTCTATAGATATCATAACTAGGCCCGTTTTTATAAATTTTTAAATTCAAACGGGATATAAAAAATAGTCCTAACTCTTTTAAAAAATATATAATATAAAATTCAATTTTAATTTTTTTTATTAAATTAAAAATACTAATTTATTACAGCCTAAAATATATTTATATCTTTAAGCATAAAATGCTTATAAAAAATATTGCTTTTAAGCATTTATTGCTGCAAAATCATTGATAATAGTGTCAACATAGTAATTTATTACAACCTAAAATATATTTATATCTTTAAGCATAAATTGCTTATAAAAAATATTGCCTTTAAACATTTTTTGATGCAAAATCATTGATAATAATGTCAACATCAATGTTTCTCAACATAATTTTCTCTCAATACATAACATAGCAAGCCCTTTCGATATTTATTGTGACATTGTCGACCTCAAATAATTTTTCAATTATTTCAATTTTGAAAAATTTCTTTTTGCAGATGCTACCGTCACAGACATTGTTAATAGAATTCGATAAGCAATTGAAACATTTGGATAGCAATTTGTAGTTTTAATAAACTCAAGAATCTCGAGCGATGACATTAATACATTTTGCAAAGTACTTTGTAAAACTTTCATTTCAGAAAAAAAAAAGGTCATCTGTATCAACATTAGACAAATTATGATGAGAAAAAGTAATCTTAAAATTATCACAACATTCTTTTAACTGATTCTTATCCAATGAATTCAATCTCATATAATCAAGTAAAAATCCAAAAATGACTTCAAAATCTTTAATTGCTCAAATCTATCTTTTAAAGAAGAAATCGTCATATCAACACCCACCAAAAAAATAATTAACTCGAAAAGACTCCTCTAGTCATTGTATTTTTTTCATCATGATCATTCTCATCAAATTGTCTTTTTCTAAAAACATGACATTTAGTTGGAAAATTTGGCTCTATATTCATACTAAATACAAGCCTTTTGGCAGTGTTCATACTAGTTTCAAATTCCACATTTTTGTAATTTTCAAAATATGATAATTGACCTTCTAACTCCTTTATGGTAGTGTCAATGCACATTAATTTAGATTGCAATTTCTTACTTAACATGTTGATAGCAAATAAAATATCATATCAATTAACCATTTCAAGTAAGAATTCAAATATTATAGAAGTATAAAAGAACAATAGCACCTTAAAAAGGAACGATTATCCTCTGTCTAAGCAAGTAAGCATTTATCTTATAAGTTCTAAAATCCAAATTCACAATTCATGAAAATAATCATTAGCTATTTCAATAATAATCAAAATCAATTAATAACATCATAAAATATTAATAAGCGGTAAGTAAAAAAAAATTGAAAGAAAAAAATAAAAAGAAAAAGAGAAAAGAGATGTACTTTTATGGGTGTTTTATTATTTTATTAGCAGCAAGTGGTAAAAAAAATTGAAAGAAATAAATCGAAAGAGTGATAGAGAAAAGATATATTTTTATGGGTGTTTTATTAGCAGCAAGTAGAAAAAAAATTGAAAGAAAAAAATCGTAAGAGAGAGAAAAAAAAGATATTCTTTGATGAATGCCGTAGAATTTATTTATAGCATTTAAGGTTAAATTTGAATCATACTTCAATTTGTTTTTCTTAACTTCTTTCGGATTTCATCTCCTTTTTATGTAGCACTTAGGAAAAAAAAAAATAATTGAGCAGTCTTTCATCTCCTTATACAGTACTTAGGAAAAAAAAATTAAAAGTTTTTATAGGCTTGCGCAGGCATCCCTCCTGCCCCTGCCCAGGCCGGCTTTGGAGCAAAGAGGCAGAAATTTTCACAACCCCATTGTTGAGAATCCATGACTCGTGGAATTATCAAAGAAAAGGGACAAAACTAAAAAAAGTAGTCTAGTGGTAAGACACTTTTTTCATAGGACTGAAGTCCCCGGTTCGAGACATATCCCAATCTCTTTCTCCAATTTCCCTTAATATAGACTATAGTAGAGTATCTATGTTAAAAAAATATCAAAGAAAAGGGACATAAATTTCACGGTCCCAGTAGAGAAACCCATAACCCTTGAAAATAATGGAGGGAACGAACAAAAATTTTCACGACAACCTATGCACCAACTGCTATGAAAATTGCGAAGAAAAAGGATAGAAATTAAATTCCACGAACCTGTCGAAATCTATTTTCTAAAAAATATATGGTCTTCTTCTTTTATATTTTTCTAAATACAACTCTTTTAATTGCAGCTGGGACCAAGATTAGGAAAATAATGACAATGGACTTGTATGAAAATTTGTTTTCATAGTACCACACGCAGAACCCCTCTCATTTTTTCTTATTTTTCAAATTTTTCTCAATTTTTACTTTACTTTTTGAAAAAATTAAATATTTATAAGACTTGTATATAGCTCATCCCTCTCACTTTTTGACCTGCCTTATTAACCACACGAACATAATTAAAAGCACTGACGAAAAACACAAAGTTACATAATCATCATAATATATAGTACAACCAAAACATCTTCATATAACAAAATTTTTGCCTTTTAAACAAAACGGAAAGGCTATATTACTCGACTTTGAGAATACTTGAAGGTAAAAATAAACCCAATGCTCTAAATGCTTAAGGTAAAAATAAACCCAATGCTCTGAAACTAATAAGGATAAAAAGGGTATTTTATGAATGGGTAAATTAGACTACATATTTCATCTTTTTTTTCCCTCTTTCTCATTTTTGTTGTACTTATCTTTTTGTTTTTGTATAATCCACCATCTACCATCAAAACCTCTTCAATCCTATCGAAACCCACAATTTTCTCTCAATGCCATCAGGTTCGTTCAAAGGAGCTGGCATGGGTCTTGCTTGAATCCATCTCTACAGATGTTTTCTCTGCCCTAGCAGAGTCAGAAACGAAAGGGAATCAAAGAGCAAAGATAGGAAGCGCTCCTAGCATAACTCCCTTCTTTCTCCAATAAATTTTAGTCTCTTGAATCAGAGCGACCGATGAATTGTGTTTTTTTTTTCTTGGGAATTTCAATAGAAAAGAATGGAGATCCAATAGTTAGATGGGCATGATTGATCGAGTAGTGAGAGTTTGTAGATAAAATTTGCCCACCTTGGGCTTCCCCTTAAGACCTTATCATTGAATTTCTATCTTCTTTAATGGATTACTCCCTTAATGTAAATTTTCTCAACTTTTTCTCTTCATAAATATCCAATTTTTAGCTGTATCTTGATTTTATTAGGTTAATTGATCTTTTATTTATTGATTTGTTAGATACTCGACGAATTCGTTCCACATTACTTAGCCCAAAGTGGGTTTCAATGTCCAGATGTTCGATTGTAGGTATTCCTTATTCTTTCTCATCTTGAAATTTTTGGTTTATCAGCTTACAATTATCTTTTTAATTTTTCCTTTTCTGAGGGAAAAAAATTAATACCCTTGAAAGATTGAAAAAATTTATCTTGCCTAGTTGTATATGGGTTGAAGCTTATAGTTTGAATTTAGGAATTTCTTTGCAATTTTTTTCAAATGAAATGATCTTTTTTTTTTATGTAACACCCCATCCCGGCTTACGAAAAGTGCCGACGGAATATCACGCTTCAAAGGATATATAATATTTAAAATTAACTACTTAACTAGGCATTTATTTATAACACATCATTGAACTTATAGCATTCGTGGGCTAACTACTTAATTTACTTAGTATTTCTAAAAGTCTGACTATATGCATGCCAAACTAACCGCATATAGATATAAAATATTACATAATATCAAAAACTCGAAATTCACCTCCTGTCAAACCTCTGATGATGAACAACAGATCTTCTAACTCATGCTAATCCACTCCTTAACCTGCGAGTTACAGTACATAACTCGCTGAGCTTTTGCCCACGGGTACTTTACTTATTTGACAAGATATAACAATAACTAACGAAATGCAAAATTCAAATCCACTTAATCACAACAAACGTTATATATTACTTTAACAATTTATTTCCGATAGGCTTTTTCTTATAAGAGACAAACTGTATTTTTCAAAATTTTAATCACACATTTAATTTTACTTATTGATTTACGATATTCTTACTCTACAAAGTATATCGGTAGACTAATAAAGGTAAGACAATTTTTAACACCGAAATACAAGTTCCTGTATTTGCCGGAATGTAAGTTCCTGTATTGTTTGGACGTCAGTTCCTTAATTATGCAGCTGCTAGTATGATATCATACTCCTACCATTACTAGTTCTAACCCGATACTAAGTAGAGCTTGTATTTAGACTTAGCAAATTATGATTAATTTTCGATTCTTAATGTCAATTTTGTATTTACTATAAATCAATTTATTATTTTATTAATTACTAAATTCATCCATGCAATGCTAACATCTCAATGCAATTAATAAAAATTATCACTAGCATTAAAATCAACAAAACTCATAAATATAACTCGGACGTAAGTTCGAGTATCCAACGCAGTCAAATAATTAAAGTATTAAACCTGTTTAATAGCACAACAAAGCAATCCTTTAAAATTTCATTGATTACTCCTCCTTTATTCTATTCCAGACCTAAAGATGCGGAAGGGCAAAACTGTAAAACTACGGAAACTTTAGGTGTTGCGCTGCAATAAGCTAAAACTTTGGGCGCCGAAATAGATATCCGCCTTTCGAAATGGCGTCGTTTTGGACAAAATGCAGGCATCTTCTGCATTGCGTCCTTTTTCTTCGCCCGCTTCGTTGATTCGGGTTCCTTGCAGACCCAGTTACCCGATCGTCCCATTAACTATTCTGGCATCAACAGCCAACGAGTAGGGCACCGATCTATTCCTCTTGATGTCGTCGGCCCTTTTTCGATCTCAGAACCCATGGAAAGTGGCCGGAGTTGATGGAAAAAGCTTTGAAAGGTCACGGGTTACCCAATTTCCTGATGGGTAGTCCGGCCGATTTCCTGGTTTCCGGTGATGGGTCAATGGATTTTTTGGTCTGAACGTGATTAATAGGTTCCCAGGGGGTTGATTTCCTACTTTAGTTTTCAAAAATAATATAAGAATAAAAAGTTGGTATTTTAAAATTTTTTCTCTGTATTTTCTTCCTCAATTTTTCCTCTATATCTTCATTTTTTCCTCCTTGGTTTCTATTGTTCATCCACTATTTTATACCTCACATTTTCTTGCTCCTCACAGCTTTCATTCTCTAGCTTCCATTTGTCCTCCATTTATTTTATTTTCCTGCTGTTTACATGGTGATGTTCTTCTTCTTTCATTTATTATTATTATATTATTATTATTATTATTATTATTATCAACTAATCAAATATATATTCAAATTCCAAAATTACCGTCTAGTCTTTCAACCGATTTTCGCTCTTCGTTTTACCACCTAAATTACAATTCTACCACCTCGATACATTTTTGATGATCGGGTTGTGACAATTTATTTCTAGCCTATGGGTACTGAGAATCAATGAGGTTATGCAGTCCTAATTAGTTACCCGATAGTTTTTTATATAATTGCTTTTTGTTTTGCTGGGTATTGAATGAGCTTGTTTTGCCAATTTTATTTCTTGTTGTTATTAGTTTTGGTATCTCCTTTTAGGGATCAAATTGAATTGTCTGTTAAGTGATCCAAACTTATTTAGAATTCCAACGAGAGGTAGTACCTAAGGTGTATTAAAAGCTTGACTGACAACCTTCTATTTGATTGCTTCTAGACCTGATCTCTTGTTTTGACTAAGTTTGCATTCTACCTGATGCAAGCATTGCATCAAAATCACCTTGGAGCAGCAAAAAAGGGTGTGTTGGGATTGAGAAATGCGGATTTCTCAATCTCACAGTGTACTCTGCTTTTTCATGGATGAAGAAAAAGGCCAAGAGATTGCTTTTGCGCAGTTTCCTCAAAACTTTGAAAATGTTACTAAGAATGACATATACTCCAGTTCGTTGCGAATAATTAGTGATGTAAGTGCATCTTTTTACCTGAAATTGGATGTCATTTTTTGTTATTGTTTTGTTGCAGTAGTTTAAACTAATGTTTGTTTTGTTTTTTGTGTGGAATTGAAGGTGGAGTTCCATGGTTTGGATGGTTTAGGCACTACAAATGTTGGAACTAGCAATTTTCACAGAAGACATACTCTTTGTGGTAAAAAATACAGTGAAAATTATAAGATTGAATGGAAAATAAATGGAGACCATAGAAGACTAAAGGGTATAGAAGAATTAGAAGAAGATACAATAATTGTATGTTTAGACAGAATTGTGTTTTTTCGGTGACAAGTTTGAAAGCTTAAATTGATGCTAGATTTTCCCTCATTGTTGGAATGAAGCCGCATGAACTTGTCTTCTAGAGAAAACAAGAAGTTTTAGGATTGTTTGAATGAGTTTTTTTTTTTTCGATTTTGTTTGAACTTTTTTTTTTTATCAGTTGTACTGTTCAGATTTTGGTAATAGATGATTATATGAACCTATTATATTTATATATTGTGATGAATTTGTTTGCATTGCACAAGTAATCTTTTTCCTTTTTCCCATTTCTATTTTTTTTTTTTTTTATGGTTTACTAGTCTAATGCATGTGCTGATGCCTTGTTATATACTTAGAATTCTCCGCTGGCACAGGACAAGGAAGAGAGTGTTTGTTATTGCTTAAAAGAAACTTTTAAGTACTTTTTTAAAATTGTGTTACCTTGTCAATATGTTTCAATTTTCATTAGTCCGGAATATCTAATGCTTTTGATCTTCTTTCCTCAATTTATTGTGTTACTTTCAGTCCTAGTGTTCTACAATTGTTTCAAAATTTTCTTTTTTCTTCCATAAACTCCATTCCGGACATTCAACCATGCTTAGGAAGAGTAACTGGAGACTGGAGTATTCAAATATGGTTAACATCAAATGTCCAACCGAAATTACTTTATTACCCTTCATTTATTACCAATTATATATATATGAAAATCAGAGGTATCGACCCCACAAATAAATTATTAAATGAGTTGAGTTGAGATGCATTTCAATTCATAATGCATATCCCTGCCCTCGTAGAATTAGCCATCTAAGCAAAAAATGGTGGTGCTGGTGAAGAGAGAGAGAGAGAGAGAGAGAGAGAGTCAAAGCTTCAATTTTGATACTCCCATTCATGTGGAAAAAAGGGTTTCAACATGAAAATTTGGTCAAGAATCGTTAGCCAGTGAAGATAGAAAATAAATAATAAGCGCAACTTAAAATTTTAGTTCAACTAATTTTGATAACATATTTAGAAAATAACAGAAAATTAGAAAGTGAAAAGGATTTTCAAACATCATTAATGGTTATTTAAATTACATAATATGAACATCCACTCTTCACATCCCCTTTCCCAGTTTCTCTACAATGGAGTAGAGTAGAACAAGTGAGAAAAAAAAAACACAAAAAAAAAGAACATGCACACTTCACTGCGTGTCTTTAGCGTTGATCGCAGAAGAATCAAGCAGAATTTCAGTTTGCTCAGTCTCTTCAATAACTTGGAAGCCTCTAGGAGTCACAATAACCTCCTCTCTCAAATCAACCTTTCTCATAACTCTCATAACACTATGGATTTTTGGATTTCCGTTATTTGGTGGCGATTTCATCTTTCTATTCTTGGTATCACATTTTCTGATCCAAAATGAACACAAAAAAATTGTCAAAATCTCTGA
>CATIWJ010459494.1:0-20367 GCA_949640765.1 Croton laevigatus | reverse complement strand
TATGTTTAATTAGGCCAGAATTCGCCAAATGCCTGGCCAACCCAGCATGTGCAGCTAACATCGCTTGTCTTGAAATATGCAATAATCGGCCCGATGAAACTGTTTGCCAGGTCAGTAGTTTTGTTAGCACACCCTCTTATTGTCAATATAGAATGCAATTTATAATTATCATCAATACCCATTCTTGTAATATTTATATAGTATTTTTTTTAGATGAGATGCGGAGACCTGTTTCAAAACAACGTTGTTGATGAATTCAATGCATGTGCAGTCTCACGAAAGAAGTGTGTTCCTAAAACGTGTAATGTTAAGAAGTTTCAGATTCCCGATCCAACTGTTCTTGTCAAAACTTTTAACATTGCAGATTTTAGTGGAAAATGGTTTATTACAAGCGGCCTTAATCCTACTTTCGATATTTTTGATTGTCAATTACATGAATTCCATATAGAAGCTAATAGACTCGTGGGTAATTTGACATGGAGAATAACAACTCCAGATGGTGGCTTTTTCACTCGATCAGCTATACAGAAATTTGTTCAGAATCCTCTTCACCCCGGAATACTCTACAACCATGATAATGAGTACCTTCATTATCAAGATGATTGGTAAATATACTTTCTACTTGATTAATTACTTAGTGGGGAAATTATAAAATTGTCTCTCACTTTTGTCAAAATATTTGTTACTCTAATTTTAAAAAATAGACTATTGCATCCCTGTTTTTTATTGTATTAAGATTAGTTGGTCTTTTTTTTTTTTTTTTTGTTAAAATAAGTACATAAAACCTTATTTTCCGTGGATTATTTGACTAATTACCTAATTCACCTTATTAAATCTACAGATTATTATTTATTATAGAAGTATTTGATGGTTTTTTAACTCCTCCTAAATTAGATTTCTAACAACTCTTATTAAAGGAATACACAACAATTTGACAATGAATATGTGAATTGTGAGATAGAAAAAAATTAGAAATCCTTGTGGAATAAATGATAACACATAGATTTAGTAGCTAAATTACTCTAATAGAATCAAAATAAAGGGATAAAAGAGTATTTTCAAAACTAAAGAGATAAAAAAGTATATATATTTTGGCAAAATTCATAGACAATTTTGTAATTTTCAGTTTACTAAAAAAAGCTAATCGGTAAATTTTTTTTTTTTTTTATGCCTAGGTATATATTGTCTTCAAAGATAGAAAACAGCAAAAATGATTATGTATTTGTGTACTACCGAGGCAAAAATGACGCTTGGGATGGATATGGAGGGGCTGTTATATACACAAGAAGTGCAGTTTTGCCAGATAGCATCATACCTGAATTGGAAAGAGCAGCAAAAAGTGTAGGACAAGATTTCAGTAAGTTTATCAAAACAGATAATTCTTGCGGACCTCAGACTTCCTTTGTTGAGAGACTAGAGAAGAAAATGGAAGATGGGGAAAAGAAAATTATTAGTGAGGTTGATGAAATTGTAGGCAAAACTGAAATGATGACTTTGTTTCAGAAATTGGCAGAAGGGTTTAAATCATTTCATAAGATAAACAAATCTTCTTAAAACATTGCTCAAATTATGATTTAGTTTTTTCCAGATTTTACAAAACTAATATATTTTTTTTCTTTTTTACATATTGATGAAAGTGCAATTATAGCCGCCTCCTACTTATTTGGGACTAAGACTTATTATTGTTGTTGTGTCCATTATATGATTTATACTTTCTGTTTAAAATTTTCCAGTTTGACAGTTCATTTTTCAGACAAACAATAAAATATTATCTATCCATTGAATTCTTAATATTAATTTTGCACAGCTAATTTTCAGTTAAATTTATTTAAAGAAAATTATACTATGAATCCAAAATTATAATCTCATTTGATTTTTCGAACAATTTACTGTTTTTTTTTTCTCTATTTTCTCATATCATATCTCTCGTAAATGATTTTAACTTCTCAATATACATGAAAAAATTTAATCAACATTAATTAACAAGATCATTTATTTAGGTGTATAATTAAAAAAAATAAATCAAAATAACTAAATAGAAATGTTAAATCATGCCTAGTTAATAAAATCACGTTTAAAAGTGGATACTATTAATGGAGTGCATCTAACATCTTTACAAATTTAAGTAACTTTTAAATTTCTTCTTACAAATAAACTGGAAGCATCGGGTGGATGTTCATCTATCCAACATTTCCTTTCTTTCTATTTAAAAGTTGATGAATCTTAATGAAAACGTTCTAAATGTGATATAAATTATTATTATATTTTCCTAATATGATGAAATTGTAAATTAGAAAAGGAAGCATTATTTACTCAAAAAACAAGACTATTTTTTTTAAAAAAATTAAATGTTTATATTAGACTTTCATATATAAAATTAATTTTAACAATAAAGTAAAATTTTATCTAACAAACCAATATTATTTTTATGCTATTAACCATTTATATTATTCATTCCGTCTCAACATATAAGTACGTTAAAAAAAAAAAAAATTCTTCTCATGTCTATAACCCTAGCCTCCCTTTGTTCTTTTTTTTAAAACTTCTTCCTCTTCTAAACCCAAATTTTGGGCTAAAGTCGCTTCTCTAGCCAACGATAAACCCCTCTAATTATTATTTTGTCTATTTTTTCAACAAATAATCTCATATCTATCATTTTTTTTTTATATAAATGTTAGATATGGCTCATATATTTAACATAAGGGACAAATGATGGAGCGGAGCGACAGCATCTGTCCAATAGGGGAGAATCCCGAAAGTGGGTTGGGGCGCGGTATGGTACATAGGTGATTTTGTAACTGTACCCGATAGTGTTACTATATATATACATTGTATGTGTAACCGAATTTATGCTTAATAAGAAAACCTAGCAGCTCTGCTCCCGATGACGTAGGCACATTGCCGAACCTCGTAAATTCTTGTGTTCTTTTCGTTTCTTTGTTTGTCTGTACATAGGTGATTTTGTAACTGTACCCGATAGTGTTACTATATATATACATTGTATGTGTAACCGAATTTATGCTTAATAAGAAAACCTAGCAGCTCTGCTCTCGATGACGTAGGCACATTGCCGAACCTCGTAAATTCTTGTGTTCTTTTCGTTTCTTTGTTTGTCTGTTTGATTCTTGTGTTTCGTAGCATTCTTTTCTCAACAATAAATATGATATTTTTGTATTTTATGTTTATTATTCTCCTTCTAATATGAGTTTTTGTTCTCACTTTTGAGGTGAGTGTGAGCTCTTCATTCATGAGAGTTTGGTCTTCTTTCGTAAGAGATTAATTTTCTTCTTGTATAGAAGAGATGATGGTGAGAAGTTCGTGCTTAGATCAGTCGTCCAACTTCGAGATTAGATTCGGTAGAAGAGCCTTTGCCTCGAAGGGGCTCTCTCTCTCGAATGCTACGTCACATATATGAAATCAATTGATATAATGGGTCTTTATGGTTTGGAAAATAAATTAACGAATTTTGGGATAGTCTTAAGTCCATTTTATTTTCTAATTATAAGTTATGTCCATTTGATTTATATGAGCTATAGAAAAATCAATACTATCTTTAATTCCATTTAATTTTTAATTGAAAGCTTTTTTACTATTCATTATCCTTCACATCTCAAATTCGAGTAAACATCAAGGATGGTTGGGGGCTTGGTGGAAGCACATTGGAGGAAGACTTGCAGGTTATCGGATGGATCCTAACTAGTGTCAATGACCCATCGCCTCTTGATTGTGTGAGTTAAAGTGAGTGCGTACATATTTATATAAAAAAATAATTGTAAATGTATTACAAAAAATATTGAAAGAGACCCACTTTTTTCTTTTCAAACTTAAAAGAGACCCATTTTAGCAAATAGAATTTAGTTTTAATTTATTTACGGCGGCAAGTGGCCTATTCTCCTTTTTTTTAGTACTGTACTATTTGAAAAGACGACAAGAATGTGGGGCCTTGCACTTTTCAAGAATACAATTCAACGATGGACAATTTTTTTTAAAATTTATTTATTATTTTTTTTACCCTTATTTATTATTTTTTTTACCGTCACAGTAAATTATCTATTCTAAATCTCAATATCAATTTCATAAGCTCATAATTTACAGATTTTGATTCTGTATTGTAAAATAAATATAAAATAATTGAGACGTTGAATTTACAATTATATAAAATTAATAATACATAGTTAAATTTTACAAACTGTGAGCCTCTAATATTGATCTCAGCACTCAAAATAGATAATTTACCGTACGAATTAAAAAAAAAAATTAGCAATTTCTCACATCTCTTTCGAGAGATGTAGAAATGCTCTAAAGGGGAGCCTCTCACTATGAGAGGCTCTCATATGTTTTTTTTTTAATTTATTTATTAATTTTTTTCGATTTGTATCTTTTTTTTTTTTGACTCGTAAGGTAAGCTGATTCGCTGCTACTTGCCGGTTGTCTTCTGCAGAATTCATTTCCTATTTCATACTTGGGACTAGGATCTTGAATCTGCGGCTGCTGCTGAAAATTTGCCTTTTCTCCAAGCAGTTCATTTTTCAAGAGAAGCAAACTCAGTTGCTCATTGATCGATGCTGAACATATTTGGGTCGATGAAAGTCCTGTATAATGATAGCTTGATTTTATTCTATACGTTAAAAAAAAAATTATTCTCAAAAAATAAAGGACGACATTAACGGTGACAAATGTTTTGTCTTTTAAAGAAATGACTAGGTTTCCATAAAAATAGAAGTGGGATAATTATATTTTGGTGGCTAAACTTTACTCTATTTTTCGTTTTGGTGGTTTAACTTTCAAAGTTTGTATTTTGATGATTGAACTTTATGGGATGTTGCATTTTAGTTGTTAAACTCACAAATTCTGGCAAGTCCGTCAGATTATTTGCTTAGTTGGACTTAAGCTGGAATTATTCATTATTATTTACCTATTTAATCAATTTGCAAATAGCAAATATGCCCCTAATTCATTTTTTTGATGTTTGGATTTTGAAATTAATATAGTACGCATTTTACATGTTTGATTTGTGTTTTTTCAATGACAAAAATATAAATCTTAATAGGCTTTCTTCTTTTTGTTCCAACTTTTCAACAACATTATTTTTTTTTTTTCTCTTTTTTTGGGAGGAAAAGACATATACATGCACAAGTAGAAAGGAAAAAAAAACTCTATTTTTATTTCTTTTTTCTTTAAATACCCAAATCTTTATGACCCCTAAAAATTTGATCTTTTTATGGTTTCTCATGATAGAGCGAGCTCCTCGTGGTACTTTAATGGGGGTTTTATTCTTTATGCACAATAAAAACAACTAATTATTTTTAGTGTATAAATGTCAATTATTATATGGTAAGTCCAAAAACTTTGAAAGTTCAACCACCAAAAGTACAATTATCAGAAATAGTAAAATTAAGAATGGCTAAGATAGGCTAAGAGTATCCCCAATCCACTCTTTATTCACATTAATCTCAATATAATGGAGAGTTGGTTCCTAAATTTTAACTCCAACCCACTCTCTATGTTCCAAAAAATAAAATACAGAGTGAGTATCACTCTCTATTTGTGGAGAGTCACAGTGACTCTCTACTGTATTTTACAATTAATGATATTTGAAGTTTCAATAAAATGGATGGAAATTAATAGAGAAAGAAAAAAACAAATTGATAATATTTTTTTGGAAAAAACAAAATAAAGAGTTATTATAAATAGTGTATTGGAATTGAACATTTAATCTTCATAATCTACATGTTAGATGCTCTTCATAATTTAAAAGATACTTTGTAAAAGAAAGAGCACCATTGGAGTTGCTCTAAAAATAGAACCACGTTATGAGACTACATTCCACAAGATTTGTTTATGTCAACTCCTCGACCTTCCTTCTTTGACTCCTCCAACATGACCATCTCCTGTCCCGTATTGAACTTTAATTTCCTCCTCCTCCTCCTCCTCCTCCTCCAGGTTTGCTGGCTTAGCATCTACACTTTCTTGCTGTTTGCTTTCTTTTTATGGCTATTCCTTCTTGCTACAATCTTCTAAATTCTTTCCACAGTTGTGCACTTGCGACTGTTTCATGTTTTATTTATCACTTTATCATTTCATTAATAAATTTGTAATTAATTCTTTTATTTGCATACTACCGCATATTATGTTTTTGTAACATATTTAGCGAAATTGCATATGTTTTTAATTAATTAGAATTGTATTAACGGAACTAGCACTCAACTCAGTTTGGAAACGGATCGAATTATTCCATATGTTTTAAATGTCAACCATGTTTACAATATAAAAAAAAAAAAAGGCATTCATTATCTCTTTTTAAAAAAGTAAATTAGTAGTAGTAGTTTTTAATTATACCTATACTGTACAAATTAAAATAATTAGCCTAAAACTCTCTTGGATCCATATAATATGATAGTAAAGTATAAATTATATAAAAAATCAATATATTTTTGAAATGATATTTTATTAATTTTTTTAGGTGGGACAAACTTGGTTGGTGGCCGGCCAAGTATGTATAGCTAGTGTGTGATTTTAATTTTATAGTATGAATATACGTTAACCAAACCAGCTCCGGAAGAATAAAGAAGATGAATAATTTTTTTTTTTTTCTTTCAAGGGAAATGAGTTAAATTTCAACTAAATTACCTGAATTTTGGAAGTTTTATCACTCTTAAACTTTAAATTCTTAATTAAAAATATCTTGACTTCACATAAACTTGCACAAAATATACTTTTAAAATAAATAAAGAGTTTATATTCTAAAAATTAAAAAAAATATATATGTAAAAAAAAAATTTGATCTGTTCTTTTTTATTTGATTTATTCATAATATTTGAGTCCGTATAGCCCTAAAAAAATAAATAATTAATAAATAGATTAACAAATACATCTAAATAAAAGAAAAAAAAGGTATTATTATAATGTATTATTTTTATGTCATACATCATATAGAATTAAAACTTCAATAAAATAATAAAATATATTATTTATTATTCTATTCTATTTTTGAATTAAAATAGAAATACAATACATTAAAAAATAGAATGGAATAATAGAATTGAATTAAAATAAAAATTATTTTATATATTTTCAAATAATTATTAAAATTTATATATAATAATATAAATTAAATATAGAATAGAATAATAATATATAATAATACATCTCCTTTTAGTTAGACAAATTAACATATATAAATACAATTTGTCTAATTTTAGAAAATAATGTCAAATTAGGAGGTCAAAATGAAAAATGAACCTTTTGTTTAACTAAAAGAAATGGTATTTTTGTCAAAAAGTACATCCTGTACAAATTCAAGTGAAATCTAGATATTTTTTAGTAAAGATTTAAAGTTTAGAAATTAACGTATTAAAACTTTCAAAAGTTCAAGTACCTCGAATGAAATTTATACAGGAAAATGAATGAAATATTATGTTAAGAATCTGGGCCTAACTCACCTGAAAACCCGAGTTGACAGATGAGGATTGCCCAGCCTTATAAATCTCATTAAGACCCTACTCCTTTCCGATGTGGGATTCTTTCAAATAGATATCTTTATTTTTTATTTATCATTTTGGTTGATGAACTAAATTAATTAGATAGTTATATGAGTGAAAGAAAACAACTTCTAAATTTGAAGTAAAAAATTAAGACTCGTTTCTATGTACAATAGTAAAACGAAAAAAAAAAAAAAAAGTTGCCCCAAGATTGGTTGATTAGTCATCCTGACTTGAAGCAGGCTCAATCTTATTTTCACTAGCATTTATATGTATTATCATAATTAAAGCACGTGATTAAGCAAAAATGGGTAGATGATTAGGAACACCAAGATACAAAAAGGATTAACTATTTATGTCTAAAATTAAAAAAAAAAATATTTCATCCTAATAGAAAATAGATAATAGAAAAGTATATTAATTGGGGCTTTGAGTTGGTAAGAAATGATCAACAATACTCCCTGTGATTCCCATCTAAGGTATGCTTCTACTCACCAATTAAAGAAAGAATAAAGCTTTTCCTCTCGCCTCTCGAATTCGAGATATACAGAAACACGTTAACGTGTTTCTGTATATCTCGAATTCGAGAGGCGAGAGGAAAAACGTGTTTTAAAACACGTTAACGTGTTTCTGTATATCTCGAAATCGAGAGGCGAGAGATGTAGCCTTGCTCTTAAAGAAATAACTATCAAAAACACAAACAATCCTTTCTTTTTTCTTTTTTTTTTTCTAATGTCCTTTTTTTTGGAAATTTTCAGAAAGAAGAATAGAAATGAGAAAAAAGGAATTTGATTCCAATAAAAGTATTCTTTTTTTTTTTTTTACCTATATCAATATTCATAAATATATCAATCTATTATAAAAAGCAAAATCAAAAATTTTAAAAAGAGTAATAACTTGAAAATTGTTATACTAACTACTTTGACTTTTTAGTTTAATAATGAGTCATATTAAATATAGATTTAAATTGGAAAGTTATTAAATTTTGATTCACTTATAAATATATGGAAAGATAGTCATTTCATATCAAATTATGGAAAGTCTTAAAGAATTAAATATCACCTTTAAATGCATTAACAAAATTTGAAAATTATACCTCTACGAATTCGAAAATAAAGGAAACCCTAAAAATATACTATCATTCATTCTTGATTTTGAAAATTAAGGAAACTTAGAAAAATTAATACTCTAATTATTGATATCATTTCCAATAAATCAATTCATTAAATGAAATCGAATTCTTTTTTATTTAATGATTCTTTCCCTTCTTTCTTTCAAAATAAAGTTTCTCTTTTTTAGAATCAAACACAAATTGGTGGAGAAATCAACTCCAATAAGGATTTTCATTAAATAAAAAATTTTATGTTGATTTCTCTCTAAAAACGGAAACTCCAATTATTTTCATTCCATCTCTTCATATTAATTTTAATGAAAGATTATGGATTGGTCAACCATAAAATTTATTTATTAATTTACGGAAATATAAAATTGAGTTTATTTGATTGTCAAATTTATTCCTTAATTTAGGAATCTAAAAGAATTGATTTATTTGATTGCAATATTTATTTATTCCTTAATTTCATAATTCTAATGAATTGAGTTTATTTGGTCACTAAATTTATTCCTTAATTTTAAAATTTCATGAAATTAGGTTTATTTGATTGCCAAATTTATTATTTAATTTCGGAACTTCATGAAATTAATTAGGCTCATTTAAGCGCCAAATTTATTCTTTATTTTCGAAATTTCATAAAATTAGATTAATTTGATTGCCAAATTTATTCATTAATTTCAGAATTTTATAAAATTAGATTTATTTGATTGCCAAATTTATTCCTTGATTTCAAAATTTCATAAAGTTAGGGCATTTGATTGCCAAATTTATTCCTTAATTTCAAAATTTCATAAAATAAAGTATCAATTTATTTGACTTCCAAAATACTCCTACCTATACTAAACTATATATTTACAAGAACAAAGATAAATTTTTATGTGTTTGAATAAATACAAGACTTTATAAGTTTCTCCCTATTTGTTGAAGTGAGGTGATTATACATTTCATATGTTTTACAATTATTGCATTTGTTAATTATATTATATACGTGATTTTCTTGAATTTGTTTCTAATCAAATTCATTTGTTCAGATGGCAAAATCAAGTACCTCGTGCAATATAATTACTACCACTAATCATGTAAGTTATTTAGATAAACATTAAAATTGGTTTAATTCTCTTTGAATTAAACACAAAATCTCATTTTTGATATTATAATCATGTTCTTCTCATTATTTTTTTATTTGCCATAGGTTGATTTCATCGATGATTTGAATGACAGTACTGAAAAATTTGGTGCTTAGGGTATATGTATTGCATAGTTGGAGAGTTACAAAATGCACTAATCAAAACAATTTGATTGCTATAGAAATGATTTTGCAAAATAAAAAGGTTGGTAATTTTATTATAATTGTATATCTTCATATTTGTCAAATACATGCACTCTCTAAAGGTGCTTTTTCTAAACTTTGTTATTAAATGACAATTTTGTTAATTATATCAGAAGTGAAAAGTGTCTCTTCTGCCCAAACTCTTGCCAAAAGAACAAGAAGTAAAGATAACCCTTTGGTATTTTTAGATGAAGAAGATCTCAATGATTAGTGGTATTATTTAAAATGAATTTTATTTAATTACTTAGTTGTCAAGAATAATTTTAGAACATTTTAAGTATTTATTTTATTGACAAATTTCATTTTCAATACTATTTTAAGCGTTGCGCAATGGGATAAAATATTTGGCAACTTAATGGGATAATTTTATTAGATGATTCTATTCATAGTCTCTACTGGAGAAACATAATATTCCCTAATTGCAATTGATTATTTAGCTTATGTTGAATTTTAGCTAATAATGATGTTATAAGGTAATTTTAAATTTTACCGTATTATGGGTTTTTTTTTTTTTTTTGGAGTTTCCATGTTTGTTTTAGAATAGAAATATAGCATATTTAATTTAATTACATATTCTTCTTAAATAAGTTCCATATTATTGTTAAAATCCTATTATTTCTTAATATTAATTTGATTGCAAAATTACTTCTTAATTTACGGAATTCAATAAATTTAGTGTAGAATTAAACTCCTATTATTTTGCCACAAATTAAGTTTTTAATGAGACTGTTTCTATAAATTAAGTTTTTTAATCTATAAGTAGTGTGAAACAATCTTCATAATGATAATAACGAGAAGGAAACAAAACGTATTCATTTTTAGTTTTAAAATCCACATGTTGGTTTTCATTTCAGAGGCAATTACAAATTACTTTAAATTTTTATTTTTCTCGCCTAGCAATCTAATATTTCCCACCAATATTTTACTATAAATATTTCACTTCATTGAGCTCATTAATGTTAAACTCATTCATATATCATTTGAAAAAAAAAAATTGTATTGTGATGTTTTGGTTCCAGATAATCCACATCCTTCCCTTCCAGAATTATTCAATGAGTTAGATCTAATCAAGCTTCCAAAGAGATAGATATCCACCGAATTAATAACGGACACAAATTATATCATCTGTTTCAATCAAAGAGTTCAAGAAATTATATGTCATGGTGGATTCTTTAGCCATGAGGAAACGTTTCTTTCCATATTAGCATGGTTCGAGCACAACAAATCACTTTGCCAACTATGTATTGCTTCTTGGATACAAGTGGCAAATAGATTTCTATAAATTAATAACAAATTTCATTATTAAACTAAAGTAAAAGTAGTTAGATTAACAAATTTCATGTTATTTCCCTTTATAAGTTTTTTGTTTTGCTTTTTATATATAATATAATAGATAATAGATAAATAGATTTCTATAAATTAATAATTTATTTTTTTATTTTATCATTATATGCTTGCTACATAATAATAATAATAATAATAATAATAATAATAGATTTTATATTTAAAGTAAGAAATATCACGTGAGGAAGATGGTGAGAAAGCTTCGCAGGAGTTGCAGCCGCAATTCGAAGAAGCACTATAGAATACTGCCAGAGTATCAGAATTTTAATGGCCAAAATATTGAGACGCGGACTACTAAAACTGAGAACAATCTCTAGCCCAATTACTTGACAGTCAAAAAATGGTGCGGAATTTCGGTAGATCGTTGACATATTTTATGCATTGCCTATTGAAATTAATGAAGAATTGAAGAGTTCATCGCCGGTTAGGGTTTGTTATTTTGATGATTATGATTATGGGTCCATTATTATGGAGGAATTGGATTAACAATATATATTTATTTTTACTTTATACAAAGAGTCTAAACCTTAATTGGCAATGTATCTTGAGTTCAAATTCCCATATTTTCCGATTCAATATAAGTTCATATTTTATAAAGTTGAACATATTATACACTGTCGCGCATCGCGCAGGTAAAATACTAGTATTCATAAATATGGAATTCACGTCTTAATTGAAAATATCTAATTCTTTTTCGTAATTGAAAACGATAAATTGAAATATCTATTGGTTTTTTTTTTTTATAAGGAATATTTTTCTTCTTACTTTTATAAAGAGTATTTTATCATTACCACCTATGAAAGAGCACCAGCAGTAGCCTTTGAGGATGGCAAAAATGGAGGGCTTCACTTGAGAGCTTTCTGGCTAAATGGGGGAATCTTTTGTTTTTTGAAAGGTAATGAGAATTTAATTACTAAATTAAATCAGCTGAAAAAGCGTTCTAAATACAATGCGAAATCTCGTCCCAATAATCTAGACAAGCATAAGAACAAGCTTCCTTAGCCAATTCACAGAGCAACCTTGTTATCTCCCCTATCAATCCAAGACACTGAAATGCGAATAACTTAGCTTAACAAATTCAAAACATCATGCAAAACAGGATGCCGATCCGAAATTTTATTTATTTATTTATTTTTTAACATAGTTATAAACTCACGCATCCAAATGTGGATAAGAAAATTCAAACTCAGTCTGTTAGGACTCGAAAGCAAAAGTCTTACCACCTCTGCTGACCCCCTAACCACATGCCAATCCAAAAATTGTTATAGCAACAATCCTAATCTCCCAATTACCAAACTTCTAGTATTAAGGAAAATTTTACCATAACTATAAATTCAATAAAATAAAATACAATGCCACAATTTCTTGAGGCCAAAACTTCCTTTTCTTTTTGCTACAAAACTAAAGAGAACAATATACTAGTATCCTGAACGTCCAAAATGCAGATAAGCTTCTGCCAGAATACAATAATTATATGAACAAGAGACCATCTCTTTATAATTTTTGCAACATCAGCAAATAATGAAGTCCACTGTCAGTTTGTACCAGATCATCTACTGCCAAGGTCATCGCAAGACACCCCCATCTTCATTAATGGAAGGAAACAGGCAGATCCTGAAGTTAAGCGGAGTCTGAAATCAATAGAAGAGATTGTTGCAATATCATCATGCATTAGGCATGGAGGTTTTCAACCTTCTGCGACAATTCATCGTTGGCCCCAGCAATCGTCTCCTGCCAACAAACAACTGCAATCAGAATACTGCAACAACAAATGATAACACATGATCTCTAACTATGATTTGCAACCATGGCCGGAGTTTGGCTGAGGGTCACCATATCAGGCAACCTTTTGAAAATATGCATAAAGTTTATAGGTGATGCTTTGGAGTTGATCAACTGATCAAAATCCATCATGAAATGGCAAATAACTATAAATATGCATTGAATTCTAAATATCATAATATGCAAAACAAACACAGGTTCATTTATTCATTGAAGGATATGCAAGAAACGCTGCCATTTCTCAGAAAACTTCTGAGAAGATCTACTAATATCATGCATATATACTAAAGCCTCAAGCTAAAACAATAGACATACAACCCATGACATGCCATCTCATTTCCATAAATCTAAGTTCTCCAAACACCATACTAGCAGTCATATATACTTCTCGAAACAATTAAGGTGCAATTTCTTCTTTCCCATGTTTCACGTATGGTTTAACAAATGAAATTCTCCATCAAACCAAAGTTGCCCCTTACTTTTGAGGGAGAGTGAAAAATAATACGGAGTATAATTAAATTTTAAATATTCAAATTGCCGCAATGATATTTTTTTTATATGTTATTATATGAGAATTAAAAAGCATATTTGACAACGCCTGAAACATCAATCATCACATGTCAAATAAAAATGGTGGCAAACAAAACAATAATTAAATCACATAAAATGATGTCAGTTACCTCTTCATCCGTTATTGACTGCACACCTATACACTTGGAAGCACTAATGCTGGCACTCTTCAATAGGCTTCGCTGGTTTGGCTTGTAAGCGCTATTCTGTGCTGCTGTCGTGTTATCTGACCCATTACCCTGTGGTGACTCTGGAAGCGTCTGAAGAGTTGTCCCACCGGTTTGTGTCTCTATATCACTTTTTTGCTCAACATTCTCTTCCTTGGGAGCAGGAACACGTTGCCTGAAGAAAGATTTTGGAATGAACATTAATGCACATAATACCCCAACAAACATACTGAACAGGACTAGCTTGCATGATGCATTTGTAAATAATGAAAACCAGTCAGAAAGATGTACTACTGTTCACACAAACACTGATTTGTTAGCAAATATGTTAACTATACCATCTTGCTTACTAAAACAACTTAATCAAATGGAAAAGTTAACTGAAAACTCAAGAATTTTGTCCAGTGCATACCTGGGTAACGAAGCATGCTGCCTTAGGAGAGGAGTGCTTCTCTCACCTTTACCATAATGCTCCTCAAGATGTGCAAATTGCCGCTTGAACCGATCAACACCACTGTAGTTGACATTAAAGAGTGGTACCATAATTATTGAACTTTTGTAGCACATGTAAAGTTTGAACACTAAATTTGTGTCTTATATCCTTTTGTTAGACAATTTTAGTTGTTTCCTGCACAAACAGCCAATTGGGCAATTTTCGGATATTTTTTATTCCAGTTGCACGGATTTTTTTCAATATATAATATTTATTAGGGATGAAATGAAAATAGTTGATACAAGTCTATAGATGTTCATGTGAATAAAGTAACCCATCCAGTGAGTTCGCTTGTTGAAATGAAAAAAAAAAAAAATTGAATATTCTTATTTCTAACTGAATAATGATAATCAATTCTCCATTCTCAAGAAAAAACGACACCGAAATGGCACATAAAAACATTAAGTATTCTTTATTCCTGCACCTCAACACCATGCATTCAACCATGAAAACTATAGTTGCAGCATCAAAATGCAAGACAAAAAAAATAAAAATAAGTATGGGATTTATTTAGAATTTAGAAACAAGGTGGGTGGTAGGGATTGAGGAATGAAGTCTGTGTATGGGAAAATGATATTATTGCCTGTACAGTATTAACATAAAGAATAAAGATGTTTTTCCAGATGCATCTTCAGAATTTTTCTCACATTGGAACGTCTTTTCATAACATTAAGTATTCTGTATTCCTGCACCTCAACACCAGCACTAGAATGATAATGCATTCAACCATGAAAACTATATTTGCAGCATCAAAATGCAAGACACAAAAAATAAAGGTAAGTATAGGATTTATTTAGAATTTAGAAACAAGGTGGGTGGTAGGGATTGAAGAATGAAGACTGTATGGAAAGACGATATTATTGCCTGTACAGTATTAAAATAAAGAATACAGAAGTTTTTCCAGATGCATCTTCAGAATTTTTCTCACATAGGAACATCTTTTCGTAAGTTCTCTTAATATATCCCTACTTAGCTGCTGCATGTTTATGTATCAATTGTGAAGGATACAGGCAATATTTATTTGTGTGTTTCAGATCAATCTAACTTCTTCAGGTAAAAGGAAAACCCGATTTACTAATCATGTCAATGCTTTTCATGCATGTTAAAGAATGGCACCTTTAACATATTGTTTACACACTCATAGAGTATTAAAAAAAGAACTATGGTTATAGACTGCTATCATACCTTGGGTACATAAAGCTTGTCTGTTCTCCACCTCGAAGGTATTCCTGAAGCATCTGAGGATGATATTCTAATATCTGCAAGCAACAATTCAAAAGTTTATTATAGTCACAAGGATGCGAGAAATGCAAAAATACAGCATAAAATTCATATCAAGAACAGCTATACCTCTCTGTAGATCAATTCTCTAACATCATCTTTAGCCAATTTCCTCCTCTCGAATTCAAACTCCAGCTTTGAAATAGGTTGAGTGGATGGCTCGCGATCAACATTTGACAAACCTTGAAAATAAGGATCGGCTAATGCCTGCAATCAATTGCAACCACGCATTTTTATGAACCATATCGCTTTTTTTCTTGAGGGAAACCTTATTGCATGTTAAGAAGCATAATATTGATGAATCCTACCTCCTCAGCTGATGGACGATCTTTAGGATCAAATGCAAGCAGGCGCTCCAGCAGGCACAGAGCCTGTGGATTTGCATTAGGGAACTTCTGTGAGAATGGAACTGGTTGTTTTTTCCTCATGCTACTAAGGTACCTCCTTGCCTTTTCATTTCGAATCTGGATGTCATGAGAGGGAAAAGGAAAGCCAAAAGCACTGTAAGGCATCAAAATGTAATATGTAAATACATAATTACATAAGAGGACAACTTCACAGTAATAACACCCAGGGATAAGAAATTCTGGGAGATATTCACTTGTGAAAACCTATCTTTGTTTTCTTTAAATAATACTGATAATAATTGCTCATAGAAACATAAAATTGAAATTTACCCTAATCACATGCAATCATTTTCCTAGACAGCGAAGTAGAAATTATTTGATTTTCCAAATCTAGACTTCAGTCAGAAAAGTCAATCAGACAGATTTTCTTCTAGTTTTCCTACTTAACATGCTTCATATTTATTATTCACAAATGTGCACTTTTTTCTTCTAATACTATTATTATCACCAATATTAAAATTGCAATGCCACCATCACTATTGGCATCATCTTCACCATAATGCACGCCACTGCCATTGGGAACTCGCCGGTAAATACAAGCACCATGCCCACCACATCTGTATCACTAAAAAAAAAAAAAAGAAAAAAAAAACACACATGCCACCATCATTGCTTCAACATCCAATTTATTACCAGCAAATTTTTTTTAACAGGCAGATTGGCCATACTATGATGGATAGCCCAAAAATTGCCAACCCCCTTACTACCCATTTTGAGCAAGCGATATGGTGGAAGGAAATTCAACACAATTAGTACCACTAAACTTAAAAGAGTAAGTGTCACATTTGACCCGCAATGTTGACAATTTCATGATAAACAGGAGTTAAAGTTAACACTAAAAATGTTATAGTTTCCTATTTGGACATGGAAAACATAAACTAGAATAGAACACTGTTTTCTGAATATAAATGAACCACTAAAATAATCGCAGGAAGCATTTGTCAAATGTAGCATCGATGATATGGTACAAATGGAAGACTGGAAATACCAACCCTTGAAATAGATTCTGGAGGGGGGGTGCCAAGCAAATCAGTCATCAGATCTAACTGATGCACCACATTCTTTCCAGGAAATAATGGTTTCCCTGTCAGCATCTCAGCAAAGATGCATCCAATGCTCCATATATCAATTGCAGGAGTATACTGCAAGGTTAAACAGTGGAAGAAAATAAGTCCGATGCACTAAACTGTTTGCAGAAAATGAATAACTAATTTAACTTTAACAGCATGAAATCATTAGTGTTTCAAATTAAGAGAAACTGAGGGTATGTGCCACCTAAAAGAAGATTGTCCATCTTAGAAACAATTTAACTACACATGTTGATGTTACTTATCTAGATGACACCAGATTCTAATAACGCCGCAATGCCACGTCAATTTGACCAAACATCCTAACTAGACATCATCTTCTGATTTAGTAAATGTACCAATTAATTCAACACAAGCTCCCATCACCAAACTACAGTTGTATTGTAGATATAGAATTTGTTAACTTCAATCACTTAACAACATCGAAGAGTTAATAGGAGATACAAAAGTGTATGTTTTAAAAATAATCATTCATTCAGACAATGAAAATGTAAAAGAATTTGTTTCTACAATAATTATTTAAACAGTTTCTGATGAACAAACTGAACTAACCATTCATAAACATGTCCTTATTGTATTCCTCTAATAGCCACTGGAACCCACTCTCTAAAACATGTATGCATGTACATGTATAAATATGAGCTGGAAAATGAATGAAAAAAGTGGACAGAATCTACACAAAAAGATCAAACCTAAAACCATCTCAAGGCCTGTAATATCAAATATTAAACATCAAAATGGCAACTTACTTTGGAAAAAAAGGAGCCACAAAGTTCAGGGGCACGATACCACCTAGTTGCCACATAATCCTTCAATAAGAAAAAAAAGGAAAAACAGAATAGACAAAAAAAAATAGTTTAGTTTGCATGTAGTGCTTCAAATGCTCGTTTCCCACTAAATTTCCATGAGATTGAACCAACAAGAACAATTATAGAAAATAAATGAGGACAAAGAAACAGTTAGCAATTTTCATGGAAGAACAACATACAGTCCAAAAAATAGCTGATGGAGCATCATTAAAAGATACTCGAGCAAGCCCAAAATCACAAATCTTCAGTTTGCAATCAGCATTAGCAAGAATATTTTTCGGCTTTAAATCTCGGTGAAAGACATTAGCTGCATTTAACCCAGAACAATGAATCAACCATCAGTAAAGCCATAGAAGCAATAAGGCGGCAGAAAAGCACCAACCTGTATGTATATATTTTAAACCACGGAGAAGCTGATACAGGAAAAACTGATAATGCTCAGGAGTAAGATCATCATTTGCCTTAATTACTTGGTGAAGGTCTGATTCCATCAACTCAAAAACAACATAGATATCTTTGAATTCTCTACGTGAAGGAGGAAGCATTATATGTTTTATTTCGACAATATCAGGATGCCGAAGCAACCGAAGTAGCTTAATTTCTCTCAAAATACGTGTGGCATCAGAAACATGCTCAAAAACATCATTAATCTTCTTGATTGCAACCCTTTCACCAGTATGGGAATCAATGGCTGAGCCAACAACACCGTAGCTTCCTTTCCCAATGACTTCCTGTACTTGGTACCGAGTTGCCTCTCCATATTCAGTGAAGAATTCTGCTTCAGCCGAGCCCTATACAGAGAACAGCAATTCTCAATTAACTCAAATCACACAATTTACATGAAGAAATACAGAATGAATGGGGTCAAATATGTGTAAAGGATTAGGATAGGACATTGATCTTTTCCTCCGAGAACATCGCTGGTTGGTAAACAACCAATCATGAATAATCTGTGAAACAAGGTAAGGCTCCATAAATGCCAAGAAAAACTAGCCTGAGCAAATACCAACATGCGTTAATTCAAACTAATTAATATGGATACAAATAAGATATTTGTTCTCTAATTGATGGTTCAGCATGACAAGTATCAATCCAATTCCATTATTTATCAAGAAATAATGGGGAGGGAAAAGACATTTTCATTCGCCATTCACACTAGACTGCATGACACACATAAATGAAATGTATTTGCTACATCCAAATCTAAATTCAAGAAAGTCATAACTAATAAGCTGTGCGGCCCAATGAAACTTACTATTTCTCATAGTAATATTTTTAGTATGAAATATCATTCCACTAACCAAAATAAAAAATCAGAAAGCTATACACTTCACAATGCACTCAATCCATTAAATAAAGGAACTTTTCAACAAAATTCCATCCATTACAGGCCAGATATTATGGTTCAAACCCCTTCAGAATTCAAAACTTTACTCGCATTTTGGACATTAAACTGTACCAAACCATCTTTTCATTATAATTTCTAGAATTCATCATTACATTTACATTTAATACTAATTCGCACATTTACTAAGGACCCAATCAGAACCTATTTTGAATCAACAAACGGAAATTTACTGTATCTAACGTTGAATTAAAAGCAAGACAAATTAAAACAATACAAAACACAAGCACAAACAAAAACAAAAATTTACCCATGATCTAAATCAGCTCATATCAGCTCATAGAACAAGAGATAGGAGAAATAAGAGTTCATTACCTTCTTGTGTGGATCCATGGCAATAACGGAACCAAAAGCGAAATGGGTAATGCGTTTGGGAACTCTAACAAGCTTTAATCCAGAAAAATCAAAATCATCTATAACTGTCAACTGATTTTCCTCATGCCCCTCCTGATTTTCGCGCCTTTCACGCTGAGCAAGACCCGATGATTGAGGTCGGCCACTGATACTAGTATTATTTTTATTACTAATATTATTAGTATTGCTACCATTCATAAAATTATTATTATTAGTATTAACATCCGCATTACTATTATTAAAATTACTAATATCTTCTCTACTTATAATAATATTGGTATTAGAAGAAGAAGGAGGGATTGAAGAAGAAGAAGAAGAAGAGACAATGTTTTGGCGGCGATGAAACCAGCGACGAACGCCGTCCATAAAAGCTCCACCACCCATAAAAATCTCTGGTATAAGATCAGAACCACTCGATTGATTGAAGGTTTGAAATTCCTTTTTCCCTTTTTTCTCTAATTTCTCTCTAGATTTGCCAAGTACCAGTACTGATCTATTTTTGTTTCTGATTCAGGGGCTCCTTAATTCAGCGATTCATGCATGTTTGTCTCTCTCTTTATACATATATATATATATATATATATATATAGTTTTTTTTTACTACTACCTCCGACTTTTTTAAATGTTTACATTTCCTTTTTTGGGTGTCTTTTTTGATTGTTTACATTTCCATTTATAGTAAGTTTTGTAATTGTTTATTATTATTTCTTTATTGGTATTGGTGAAAAAGTAAGTGGTTTAA
>CATIWJ010459410.1:0-13475 GCA_949640765.1 Croton laevigatus | reverse complement strand
CTTATGTAAATATGTTTGCTTTATTTTGAATTAGTAGGTTAGTTATGGATGAGGGAGATAAGAGTTGGATGAATCTTCCTAGATGGCATACTGATTATATGAATGGGGTTGTTAAATTTTTGGATATGGCATTTTCTAAAGTTGCCCGAGGGAATGAAATTTATTGTCCATGTAAGAAATGTCATTTTTGATATTAGTATCGTCGCAATATGGTGTATGACCATTTAATTTCTATCGGATTTGCATTAGGATATGATAAGTGGTATCTTCATGGGGAGAAATCTTCTACTATAATGGAGGTTGATCATTATACTAATGTTGATCAAAATTTTATGAATGATGACATAGACAGATTATTGCATGATACTTTTAGGGATGTAGCTGATGGGTTTCAAGGTTGTGAAGGTAGAAGGGATGGTTTGAACAAAGAAGCTAAAAAATTCTTTAGGTTGGTAGAGGAAGGTAAACAAGAGTTATATCCAGGTTGTCAAACCTTTACAAAACTTTCTTTCACCATTCATTTATTCCTTTTAAAATGCCAACATGGAATTAGTAATGCAGCCTTCAAAAATTCCAAAATCATTTAACGATGCAAAGAGAATGGTGAAGGATTTAGGGCTTGAGTATGAAAAAATATATGCATATCCAAATGATTGGATGTTATTCTAGGGTGACAATGTTGCAGCAACTTCATGTAAGTCTTATAGAGCTTCTAAGTGGAAGTTGAATGGAATTCAGCAAGGGAGTAATGAGGCACATGATTTGGTGATAAATAATCAAATTCCAGCTAAGGTTTTGAGGTACTTTCCACTAAAACCCAGATTACAACGTTTGTTTATGTGTCAAAAACTTATTGGATGTATGACATGGCATGCCAATGAACGCCTTAAAGATGGTTATCTAAGACATCCTGCTGATGCTCAGAATTGGAAAGATTTTGATTCAAAGTATCCAAATTTTACTCAAGACCCTTGTAATATAAGGTTGGGCTTTGCAATTGATGGATTTAATCCATTCTGAACTATGAGCATTGCTCATAACACTTGGCCAATTGTTCTATTTAATTATAATTTGGCACTATGGAACTGTATGAAATTAGAATTTATGATATTATCTTCAATTATACTTGGACCCACTTCTCCAGGAAAATATATTGATGTTTATATGTAACCATTGATGAAGGAGTTGAGAGAGTTATGTGATGAAGGGATAGAAACCTATGATGCTTAAACCAAACAATCATTTCAGTTGCATACTGCCTTACTAGGAACTATCAGTGACTTTTCTGGATTTGCAATGTTATCAGGATGGAGTATGAAGGGGAAGTTAGTATGTTGTACTTGTCACTATGAGACCCGTTCTCAATACTTAAAATATAGTAGAAAGACTTGTTATCTACACCATCAGAGATTTTTGGACTTGGATCATCCTTGGAGACGAGACAAGAAAGCTTTTGATGGTCAGATAGAGTTAGATGTACCTACCGATCCATTATCGGGGAGTGAAGTGTTAGAGCTTTTAGAAGATTTTACAAATGAGTTCAGGAAGTCAAGAAAGAAGAGTAAAGCTTCAAGTGACAATCTATGGAGAAAAAAATCAATATTTTTTGATCTACCATATTGGAAGCTTGTTTCTTGTCACCATAAGCTTGATCTTATGTATATAGAGAAAAACGTCTGTGATTCTATTCTTGGAACATTGTTGGATATTCCTGGTAAGACCAAGGATCATTTAAACGCACGTTGTGATTTGCAACAAATGGGAATAAGGAAAGATTTACACCCCATGAAAGCGAATAATGACCGACATATGTTGTTAGCGAAGGCATGCTTTTCTATGAACAATGATGAGAAATTGTTATTTTGCTCTGTTTTTAAAAATGCAAAACTACCATAAGGTTATGCTTCAAATACTGAGAGATGTGTTGATCTTAGTGCTAAAAAGATATTAAGGTACAAAAGCTATAATACTCATTTTATTCTCCATTACCTACTCTAATGTGTTGTTAGGAAAATGCTTCCAAAGCATGTTGCAATTCCTTTAATTAGCTTCGGAGGTTTCTTTAGAGGTTTGTGT
This sequence comes from Croton laevigatus, assembly GCA_949640765.1. Classification (NCBI taxonomy): domain Eukaryota; kingdom Viridiplantae; phylum Streptophyta; class Magnoliopsida; order Malpighiales; family Euphorbiaceae; genus Croton; species Croton laevigatus. The sequence goes on along the minus strand of CATIWJ010459410.1, from coordinate 11,399 downwards.
AGTAAAGTTATAAAACCACAAGATCTTGACCATTTACAACATGAAATTGTTGAAATTCTTTGCAAATTTGAATCATTTTTCCACCTTGTTTCTTTGATATCTTGGTGTATCTAACTGTTCATTTAGTAAATGAAATCAAGCTTAGTGGGCCAATCTATTATTGATGGATGTTTCCCATGGAAAGGAAACTTGGCTCATTGAAATCTTTTGTTCGGAACAAAAGTAAACCAGAGGGATCTATAGTAGAAGGGTATTTAACGGAAGAATGCTTGACATTTTGTGCAAGATATATGTATGAAGGGGTGAATACACAATATAGCAAGTATTCAGGTATAAATTCATTTGATGATTCAAGTTCACTTTTTTTTAAAGTGGGACATCTACTTGGTGGAAGAAGTCAAAAGAAAGGCAAGCTAATTTCTTGGAACATAGATTATTACAAGATAGTGCATCGATGCATCGATACATCTTATTCAATTGTGAAAATGATGAAGTTAGGAAATACATCCAATAAGTATTTTAACATTATGCATAAAATTCTAATTTATATAACATCGATTAATTAGATAAATAAATAAGATTTTTAATTTTATATTGTGCAGTGAGCATGAAAGTTCCTTACGAACAAGAGGCAAACGAAATAAATGGTCTGAGGTACAAAATCATAGCAAAAATTTTCCCTGTTAGTTTGAGCAAAAGATTCTTCAATCAAATGTTGCAGTTCCTAATGATATTAGGTGGTTGTCCAAAGGTCCTAATACAATAGCTAAGAGATATATTGGATATTTTATAAATGGTTACAAATTTTATACTCGGAAAAGGGATGCAAAATGCAAAACACAAAATAGTGGAGGGACACTTACTACTAAAACTTCTAGTTTTGCAAGCTCCAGGGATCAAAATCCAATTATTACATATGTTAGCTTTATTGAGGAAATCATAGAAATAAATTATTGGGGTTGTTTCTGTAATGCCTGTTTGTTGAAGATACCGTGTAAGCACCAAGTTCGCGCGTGACCTCAGGACCCACCGGGACACCGAGGCTAAGTGTCGAGATGGGAAACCTTATGAGGAGACGTAAATACATGTAAATAATAAAGAATATAGGATAAATAAAGATTTGGAATGATGATCATTGCATCCGGAGGCAAAAGTAGGCCAACAGAGCTCAACGGGCTATACAGGTGGTGTTGAGGACCTGAGTGAAATTTTTTGAAAAGTTATGTAGGGTCTTAATAGTGCCTATAACGGATGTTAAATATGAAATCTCGGGAGTTTACTGGTCACAACGAAGCATCATAGAATTTTCAGAAAACGCGTATATAAAAAGATACATTAGAATTTCTACAGAGGGCATTTTGTCATTTGCCTTAATTAAATTCCATATGATCATGTGAGGTGATTTTAGAGTAAGTTTGGTCAAAATATAAAGGTTAGATGTTGGACCTTGATCTTAGCCAATCAAAGTGCTTACTTGGACTTAATGAACCAATTAAAATGTGGGAGCAAGTCAATAAGGCTACAACATGTATACTTGGACCTATAAATAGCTTGAAAATGACAAAAAATGGTCATTTTCAAGGAGCAAACCATCGGCCTCCATAGGAAGAGAAGGGAGAAGCCATTTTTCAAGGTAACTTTCATTTTTAAGTTGAATGTTTATGGTTTTTGGTTAAGATTTTAAGTTTTATACAACTAGTAACATATGACTAGGCTTAAATCTTCAGTTTATTAAGTATGAGTAGTAAACCCTAACATTGAAGAAAAAGGGAAAGTTAGGGTTTGTTGCTGGAGGTTGAAGATGAAGTGGAAATTGTTGAAAAATGGTGTTTTAAGCTTTATTAAGTATAATTTTGATAAAATTTATAAGAAATGCATAGATAGGCTTATGGTTTCCATATCTAGAGTTTTTATTGATTATGTAAGGATGTGGAATGTGTAGGAAATCAAGAAGAAAGGCTTAAGGAAGAACACTAAAGTGCTAAGGAAGCTTGGAATTAAGGTTTGATACTTTAACTTTGGAAAAATTTCTATTTTCTCTTATTTTCCTAGTCTTGGCCGAATGGTGTGGCTTGCTAAAGGATTTATTTTTGTGTTCATATGATGTGTAAATGAGTTTTAAATCACCAAATTTTCATTTAGGATGTAAAAGAAATCATTAGAGTTAAGCATGCAAAATTGTTAAAAGTGAGCACAAACTTTAATGAATTTTTATTAAAAATCCAAGTTGAATTTTTGTAAAAGGACTTCAAAACCTTTCATATTATGTTATAAGGGATTTTAAAATAATTTTTACAAGAAGAGAATTTGAATTTTCCCCTCCCATCTTGACTAGGCCGAATGGTTCCCAAATGGGAACCATTTGTGCCACTTTTTGTACCCTTAAATTTTCAATGCCTAAACTCTTAAAATCTTAAATGGAATTTTGTAAGTGACCTACCAACACTTAAAGGATAGTATAAGACCTATTTAAGGTACCTAAGGTGGCCGTGAAAGGGTTGTATACTATCCCATTTAAGTCGTCAAAGTTCGTCAAATACTATTCATTTTACGCATTACTATTTATTTGGTATTTTTTTATTACTATTCATTTTGCAAATTATCTTTCATAAGGTGTATTTTCTGAGTAAACTTAAGAAATGTCTGAAGTGAATGAGAAATGACGAAAATGAGTTCAAATGATTAAATATGGACTAACGGCCCAAGAATAAACGAATGGCCCGGCTGCCTGTAATGTGTACCCGACTAATGATTGACATCTGATATGGAAATCTATTCAGTGATTTCAGTACTATTATATTGTAGTTATTGAATATTTATCCATTATTGGATTTAATTGGATGCCTTATCCCAGATTTTAGCTATTTAACTAGTAGAGTAGAGTAAATAAAATATTAAATTGGTAAATACATATATATATACTTGCATAACACATTCTTAATTTTGTTCATTTTCTTTAAATACTAGCTTACCAAATGAGAATTGATTTTTATTGCCTTTCTTAAATTTTTCCTTATTATTTATTTATTTCCAATAGTTAAAGTACCCACTGGGCAATAAAGCTCAGCGAATTGTTTCTGTTACTCGCAGGTTAATAGTAGTAGCGGAAGTAGATAACCAGCGTCATCTTCTTGCAGCATTAAGGTTACTTTTTATTTGTATTTAACTATTAGTCGTGGCATATATAGTGTACTCCCAGATAAATACTAGTGTAACTTAAATATTAGTATATTTAAAGTATAATACCTGAGTTGGGTTTTTATTCTGTAATCTTATAGAAGTGCTTATTTTTTGTTTATATGAGGAGTGAAGGTATAAGGATAGTTTTGCCAAAGTGTTTGGGAAAAATTCTTTTGCAGGATATCGGTGAATAGTCATAGGGACTACCCCTTCAGTCGCTGTTACTATTTATGGATTGTCATATGTGTAGCGGAGCTCTGGCGAAATTTTTGCAGAAATTATCCAAATTTTTAACTAAGTAAATATCAGAAATTTTTAGCAAAAATAATTTACCTAACCATATAAATAAAATGATATGACACCACCCTAATATCAATAAGTAACATTCCGTCGAAACCATCCCATTAGACCGAGATGGGGTGTTACAGTTTCTCTGTTGTCTTGTTTAGGTGTAGTTGGTTTTAAGAATAAAAAGATGATTATGGGCTGCTTCGAGTGAATTTTAATAACTTATGTTATGCAGACGATCCTTTTGTTATGGTGACCCAAGTGCACTAAGTATTCTATGTAGAGGATCCTATTGAGAAGGGTTGTCATTATGTCTTGAAGAAGTTGCCTAGAGATTTTTTTGATGTAATTAAAGAAAGGGACAAAAATATACATGATAATTTCTGGGGTGAAGTTAATGATTTAACAACTCAATCTTTCGAAATGGAGGATGATATGAATTATAACTTATCTAGGGAGGATTTATCTACAACAAGTGTGGAGATACCTCTTAATAGACATATTGAACCAAATGATGAAGAAATAGAGGATGATTTAGACTTTGATGACACAGATGCAGACTGAATTATTGATAATGATTAAATTGTATAATGTTCAAACTATTGTGTTATTGACTTTTCTTGTGATTTTAGTTTAAATTTTGGTTAAGCATATATATATATTTTAATTAGTTTTTTTATTATCTTAACTTATAGAATTTTATTATTTTAATTTTCAGGTAGATATCAATGAAGAAAGGGAACAAAAAACCTAGTCAAAAAAACATTAAATACCTGCTAGTAGGTACTACGGCAACCACATTAAGGAGAATGAAGCAAAATCAGATATCAATACAATAACCAAGGTCACAACTTACTCCTTATGTTGGGAGATCACTTGATGGGATTGGTAATCATATTGAGAAGCCTGCAACAACAAAGATCCAGCTGCAGAATTCGCTATCAGAGAATTCACAGCCAGAAAATTTTCAAAATATGGCATCAAATAGTGGAAGCAATACATTACAGGTATGTAACATGAATCTGGTTGTAATATGAATTTACTAGGTGTGATATATAATGATTATTCGTCCTCTCTCGTTGACAACTACCTGTGCATGCTATCTTTGGTGTTCTTATGTTTCTTATTTAGTTACTTATCTTAACACATTATTTATTTCTACTTTGTATGCAAATGTGTATGCTATATGTTGATTACTAGAAATCAAGTGAGACACATAATGGAAAAGGCAAATCATCAACACAAGCAGGGTTCATATAAAGTTATTTGGCTTTGTTAAAGCAAAAGAAACTTACTGCTCAACAATCAAATGATCAAGGATCTATGCTTCAAGAAGCTAATGGAGTTAGGAATGAAGAGATTGAAAGAGAACACAGTAGTGAAGGAAATATGCAACATACAGTGGAAAACTTAAATAATCTTGAAGAGGATGTTCAAACTATTGAAGGTATTCAGATTTAAATCACTTACCTTTATGCTTAATTGATAAAATTTGTTTACTTATATTTAAAATATTTCATTTAATCTTGTTCCCAGCGACTAAGAGGAAAAAAATAAGAGGCCTTACAATGTTGAAGGATATCCAATTAAGGTCAAAGGAAGAGCAAAAGCCCATATTTCTAAATTCTCTAAATCAGCCCATTGGCTCAAATAAGAAGACCTTGACTGAATTTAGTAACTTTTTAGGCACAGTGGCAAGGAAAGGATCTCTTGTTCCTTTAAACTATACAAGCTGGCATGGTATACCCAAGAAACAAAAGGAAGACATCTGGGAGTATGTAAATGTAAGATTTTTTTTTGGTCTTAGGCACACTAATTACTCGTATTTATGATTTAATTATATGAGACTAATTTTAATTTTAAGAGACTTCTCCATTACAAAAATCAATTTATTTTATTATTTTGTTTTATTTGCAGCGTTTTTACCTAGTACTGCCTGACGGTGAAGATTGGGTTATGAAAACAATTGATGATTCATGGTGGGCTTTCAAGTGTAGAGTGAAAAGGAAGCAGTTTAAGAAGTATGATAATGATGAGGAAAGGAAGAAAAATCGTCCAGAATACATACCTCCGGATATTTTTGATGAACTTCTTGCTTATTGGAATAATGAAGATGTGCAGGTAGATTTTTTTTTTATAGCTTATGTTCTTTATATACTTCACACATATCCTTTCTTTTATTGAATATTTTCTTGTCTATGTAGAAAATGGCTGATATAAATGTGGAGAATCGTCAAAAGAGAATAGACATGCGTACAGCTGGGCTAAAGAGTTTTACATCTATCTACAATGATTTGGTAAAATTGTTTGTATAGTTGTCATTTCTACGGTTCTTGAAATAGTTATTCCAGTTATGTTATTGTTGTTTATATTATTTATTATCTTGATCAGCAAAATTCCAAAGAGTCGAAAGACCCACCATCTGTGGCAGAATGGTACTTGGCAACTAGAAAAAGGAAAGAGGGTTGAATTTACAAACAAGATGAAGAGATAAGATAGAAAATTGTATGTGTTTAAACTTTTAATACATATTTTTCTTTTGACAAATGAAGGATTAATTATTGTTTCTTATGTTGTAGGCTCGTATTAAGAAAATGCATCTAGTTGAAGGTGATGAGAGTGAAAAGGCAGATGAATTAGTCCTATCAAACTTGGGTGAGGATAGACATATTAGAGTTCATTTATTGGGATGAGGTGTTACATTGAGGCAGTTGAAAGATAAGGGAGCATCCAATCCATCATCTTTGAAAATTTCGGATGATTGTATGCAAGCAATGAAACAAAAAATTTAAAAAGAAATCAAAGCACAGATGCAACTTGAAATGGAAGAGAAGCAACAAAAAATTCAAGAGAAGATTGATTATGAACAAAGTACATTTAATCAAAATTTAATAGCTGTGTTAACACATATAGGACAACTCAACCCAGACATGAATATTAATGTTGAAATGTTAAATTCAATGTTCTTAACAGCTCAATCACCTGGCGATGCCTCCAATGCTCTGAAGAAGCATGGACTATCTGATGTTTACTCAAATGAATCCTCGGTAAGATTAATATGTAATTGTTGGTTTTTTTTATTTGATTTAACGTGTGGAAATTAGTTAGTTCTTCATTATGTTAATAATTTATCAACATAAAATTGGATCAATATAAAGTTGGTTTATGATTGGATACTAATTGAAATTGTCTTATTCTTTTCTTTATAGGAATGTAATGACGATTATAGAGAGTATTCTGGAGGACATGATATTGTCTAGGCAAATCATTCAAGTCATTTGAAACTTTTTGTTTTTTTTACTACATTTGAATGACATTTGCTTGAGATGTTTGAAGAATGTTATAGTGATATTTCATATTAGTTTACGATCTAAATTATTATTTTGTTGATACAATTTATTTTATATATATATATATATATATATATATATATATATATATATATATATATATATACACACATTCTTTTGGGATCTATAATTGTAATTGCTGGGTTTCAAGTGAAAATTGTTGCTTACTACTGATCAAGTTGAAATCTTTTCTTTTTTGTTTCAACACAATGTTAGCTAAACTCAAAAACCGTTGCTTTTTCTGAATAATGCACCGTTGCCTTAGTTATTAATTAGTGTTGCTTTAGAGACATATGATGTTGGCTATTTATGGAGAAACTGTTGCTTAAAATTGAGAAAAAATGTTGCTTTAGAATACAAATAACCGTTGCCTATTCTAATTTAAAAAACCGTTGCCAATGGTATTCTAAACCGTTACCTAACAAATTCAAAGTCGTTGCCTATTTAAAAAAAAACCGTAGCTCAAACTGAAAAAAAAGCATTGCTTTATTGTCAAACTCGTTGCTTTTTCCAAATAAAAAATTATTGCCTTTTGCATAAAAGCCATTGGCTTTTCAAGACGGGAAACAATTGCATTTTAGTGAAAAAGCCGTTGCTTTTCCAAAATCAAAAACCGTTGCCTCTTACAAAACTCGTTGGCTTTTCCAGATAGGAAACTGTTGCTTTTTAGTGAAAAAACCGTTACCTTTTACTATACCGAAAACCATTGCCTTAGGTTATAAATAGGCATCGCCTAGAAAAACTGATGCTATAACTAACCCCGACTGTTGCCTTTTTGAAAAGGCAACGCCATCATCTGCAGCGGTTGTAGAACCGTTACCTTAATGAAAAGACAACGGTTTTACTAGTTAAGGCAACGAATGTTGGCCGTTGCCTTAGGACCATTTTGGTGTAATGTCGTTTCCTTACAATATTTCCCTATAAAATTTTTATCCTTAATTTTACAATTTATTTATACTTAACATTTCACTAGTCATTTTATTTTATTTTACTCAAAATTACTTCTTTTCATATTCAAATTATTTGATTTTAATTCTGACTTATCTATTGCTTATGATTTTAACTTTTCATATTTTAAACTTATTGAATCCCTTTTTATTTTAGACTCTACTATTAATTCTTCTAAATATATTCCTACTTATAATATTCATCTATTTTTTATCATCTTGCAATATAATTAAATTTTTTTTTTATTTATCCTTATGATTACATTTTATACAAGAAATTGTCTTAACTCTCTTATAAGCTCAATTTTGTAATCCTCTGATGCACCCTCTAGATCACCAGGGATATAGTAGGGAGAAAAGTCCATTTCTTCTATTAGATCTACTAGCATTACATGCCTTTCTGCTAAAGGTTGTTTAACCTCTAGAAAAGGAATTTCTCGATTCAAAGTTAGTATTACTTTAAGTCTAGGTTGTCGTTGACTATTTGAGGTGCTTAGCTCTTCATAAGGATATATTCCATTTTGCTCCTAGAGATAGTCTTCTAAAGCAATTCTTTTAATTCTAGACTTTAAAGTTTGAATGGTAGTTAACCATTCCCCCAATTCCGGACCCTTTTCCATACCTTCAACTTCGTTTGACACATAGCTTCTATTAAGCACATACACTATGGTGGCCTTTGCTCTACAGAAGGGATCACTTCATAAATTCTCTCTTACTATTATTTGTCTTAACTTATTTCTCCACCATAAAAGTGGAGTGTACCACTCAAAGAAAGTCCAAATATATGATCTGGAGTTCATATGATTATTTAGGGAAATGAATAACTCTACGGTTGGAAATTCTATTGAAAAATAACGACACTTAAACTCCAGAGATACCATAATTCATCTTTATCCATACCATATGAAGGTTCAAATAGTAAACTAGGAGGTATGGGGAGTTTTCAAAATTTAGATTGAATTTTTCAATTAACCCTCTTTGATATAGAATAAGAGTAAGAAAAGCTACAAGATATTCACTGACATAACAATGGAGATCTCATAGATTCCTAAAACTTGTACCGGGAGGAAATTCACGCTGACGAGATGTCATTCTTACTAACAGAAAAGGGAAAAGATTGTGAACTAGTTGATGATTCATGGTGATTTTGAAGGAAAATTTTCGAGAGTAATATTTGGAGTTAGGAGATTTTACTTGGATACAATTCTTTAATTATCTTAACCTTTAAATAGAAATTTTTTTTTTTAGACTAACTTAAATTTCTTCCAGTTTTGTTTCTCATCAGTTTGACTTATATGATTATTTATTTATTTTTATTTTTTTTGCCTGACAAATTTTCAGTCTTTTACTGTTGATCTTATTCATGATTTACTCTTTCTTGACTTTTATATCACGTCTGAACTAACTTCTTGTCGTTTATTCTTAAATTTTTAGATTAAAATTTTCAAATGACGTTGTTTTGTGGTCCCTACGTCATTAGTAACTCCAAACCATTTGATTTGTAGGACACAAATCAACTTGTAGCTTTCATGTTCATGTATTTTATTTGGTGTCATGTCAGAAACTTATTTAACTGCTATATCTAGAAAGGACATAGAGTCAAATACCTTTCCACACAACAGAATTGTTACTTATATTTTTTTTCTATGTCAATACTGTATTTTTTTTACTTGGTTTAAAAATTTTTATTGTCATTATTTTATTTTCGAGATCTAAATATAGGTGTGTCTACCTATACTATCTCGAAGAATTTCAAATTATTTAGTCTCACGTTGGTTATAGCTGATCCTAACATAAGACTGTTTAATTTATTTATTTTTCTAACTTCAGTATTTTATACAATTATGACTTTTATTAGAGTATTTATATATCTTATATATTTCATTTTCTTTCTAACTATTTGTTTCACTTAGTTCCTAAATTTTTATATTATACTTTATTTGTTTAATTATTCTTAACTTTTCAATGTAGAAAATTTTATTCCATCTTTTAATTTATTGAACAATTTTATTTGTTTCTTTTTTTATATATATTAAAGTGAATTTAACTGATTCGGTAATTCTAAGGAAAGACCGCCTGCTTAGGTCTCCTAGACAGAATTACCATTCCAAATAAATTCCTAGAAAATGCTAAAAGGGTCACAACCGGTTCCATTTAAAACCCAATCTCCTAGACATAACTTATTTGCATAGTGTTTGTATCCACTTTGTATTTTATTTCCCTATGTTTATTACTAGAGTTTCTTATTATCTGTCTTATTTATTATTTCTTAATTATTACTTAACTTATATTTTATGTGTTTGTGTTCCTAAGTGGCATATGCTATTTTCTTATTTGGCATATACTGTTTCCTAATTCAACTGTGTAATGTTTTTCCAAAGTTTAACCGTATACTGTTTTTCCTAGGTTTAACCACCCAGGGACGGCTAAACCAATGCTCTGATACCACTAAATGTAACACCCTTTAATTCAACTTTTTGTAGCAGAACCAAATTGTGCCACATTACATATTACATGGTATACAGATCATATTCTACCTTTTATTATTTTACTATTACAAAATATTGGTACATTTTCTTTCCTTCTAAAATGTCATTCCTTAATTCTGACTTCAACTGTAACACCCCTTCTAGGCCTTATAGGAGACCCCGAAGAGGTACTACATACTGGTACTGGAGCTATATTATACTATTATGTACTAATTAATTAGGCAGGCATATGCGTTATACTTGAACTATACTTTATACTTAGCCAATTTTTAACCAAATTCCTACGAAAATTTTGCTATAGTTCCGCCTAGGAATGGATAAACCGTGAATAGTAACAGCGACTAAATGAATAGTCCCTGTGACTATACACTGGGATCCTGCAAGGTAAACAACCCAAACACTTCAGCAATCTAGCCTTATACCCTCACTCCTTAAATTAACCGAAAATAAACACTTCTATAGTCTCAATCAACAACTCAGTTCAAAGCAAATATTTCAACACATACTAATTGTACAAAATCCTAACATTTATCTGGAAGTACTAGTATTATTTATATACATGCCACTATAATATTCTAATACAGAAAATAAAGGACCTTAGTGCTGCGTGCTGCCGGTAACTGAAACTGGAGTCTACTATCTGTATCTATTAACCTGCGAGTTACAGGAAATAACTCGCTGAGCAAATTATGCCCAGTGGATACCTTAACTTATAAAAGTAATATTTAAATAAATAATAAGTATAAGAAATGCAAGTAGTAAAACCAAGTTATTAAATATCTTTGAAACGGAACAGATGAGTTATATAATTAAATAAAAACATTTACCAGCATAATACTTTTAATTAATGCGTTCTACTGGTTACTAGCTGAACTCGGGATAAGATAATTCCGTATACCAGTGATCCAATATTGGTCACATATTCAATCATCACAATACCGTAGTACTGGAACCACTGAATAGTTTACATATCAGATAATTATCCAAATACTCGTTGAGTGTTTTACAGCACTCTGACTATTTGCAATAATGGCGCCCATCCATATCACAATATCCATATCCATATCCATATACTGCGGACCGCTTTTACCAAATAACATATGACGCGTCATATCCTTATCACCTAGTTCGACTCAAACCAAGTA
>CATIWJ010459323.1:0-15533 GCA_949640765.1 Croton laevigatus | reverse complement strand
CCCCCCCCCCCCCCCCCCCCCCAAAAAAAAAAAAGAAGAAAGAATGTCAACTAATACAACATATTATATAACAACTTAAAAAATACAGCAATTATAAATTACATAAAAAAGTATAATATTATGCTAATCTATTTTTTTGATTTAAACTATAATCTATTTATATGCACATCAAAGAGATAAACCATGTTTAAGGAAGACCATCGTGATTAGTGTATGGACTATGAATAAATGAAAAAAAAAAAAAATAGAGAAAAGTTAGGGATTAAATACTGATATAAAAGAAAAGAGAAAGTAGATCCATCGTTACAAATAGAGCTGCAAATGAGCCGAGCTACTCGCGAGCCGTTCGGTGTTTGCTCGATAAAATCTTGGCTCAAGTTCGGATCGATAATAAACGAACCGAGCGTGACCTAGAAATGCAGGCTTGTTTAATAAACGAGTCGAGCACGAGCAGGCCAATGCTCGGCTCGCTCTAAAAAATACATGTAAAAAGACGAATTGCTCGCGAGCCGCTTGGTATTCGCTAGATAAAAGCTTGGCTGAAGCTCGAATCGATAATAAATAAGTTGAGTGCGAGCTGAAAATTTATGCTCATTTATTAAGAGCGAGCAGGCCAGTGCTCGACTTGGCTTGACTCGTTTGCAGCCCTAATTATATATACTGAAAACTTAAAGAAATAAGAGTTTAATATGGGATTTGATGAGGATTTTGATTTGATTGGACCTGAAAGTGATATATACAATTGATTTAATGGCGATTGAACAATATTTGATTCATGGCCTTGGATAATTGTTTGTCTGGTCCTTGTCGGGCACTGTAGAATTCTCCTTATCCAATTTCACCCTATATGCATTAAAAACTAGCAATATCACCAAGGATAGATTTTCCTTGGGAAATGTTATGGTGTGCAATGTTATGAAAAATGTTCTCACGAATAGAACATGGGATTTTGTATGTGATTTTGTGGTTAAACTTGAATTTAAAATAAATAAATACAAATATTTATAATTCCATTGGCCAGTTCAAATCATATATTGCTTGATATCTAATTAGTGCTACTATTAATTTGATCACTTTATATTTTTCTTGGATATTACATATTCATTTAACTATCCATAGATTTTACAATTTTTAACTTTTTTTTAAGAAGAGATATTACTATTACTATTTATTATAGATCATTTTTCACTCAAATATGCAAAATGTAATTTTATTTACATATCTTTTCGATATAGACTTTGGGAATTCCTTTTTTTATTGTGTTGCTTCTGTTTCTTATCATGTCACCTCCTTCTATACTTGATGTTTTATTTTCATAATAAAATAAACACATTTGAACTTTAAAACAAATTATTTAACATTAATTTATTTTTAAATTTGCTATTTTTTAACGAATAGTTTAGAGATTTTCTTTTCTTTTTTTAGAATATATATATTCTCCTGAAAAAAAACATCTTGGGAGTTTAATCCTAGCAAATTTTTAATTAATTTATTATGGGAATTATAATTTGACTAATTTAACTTTTAATTAAGCAGTTAGATTATATCGACGGTCAAACATGGCCATATAAAAAAGAAGATAAAATATATATCGTGTGCAACATGAATTACGTAGGTACGAAACTTCCAATGAAAATTTGTAGTGTGCAACATCAATATTAGCGTGTGTGTGTGAATCATGTAAGTTTTCTGTTTTAAAAATAAACAAATACTAATGTATTATTATCCAAAATTAATTTTTTAAAAAAAATTCAGATATGCATATAAATTCCTCCTCAAAATCTATCAAAAATTCACTACAAGTGCATTTTTTTTTCTTTTTTCCTGCTTCTGATATTGACCTAAAATATGGTCATTAAATTATGGCAATGATGTTCGCAAAACAAAACACGAATTCATTAGTAAATTCCACATCAAATATTAAATTATGGAGCGGCGGTGCCACGCGGAGAGCTTTAGTAATGCCACATGGGTGGTAGGTAACTCAACGGCCGTGAGGCTAGGCCCAGGCAAATTTTAGACTTTCGGGGCCCATCGGCTAAGTAGCGACCTCTCCCCTTATAACACCTCATCTCGGCTTACGAAAAGCCTCGACGGAATGTCACGCTCCAATGGATATAATACTTAAAACCAACTATTTTGAACTTAATATCTATTTACTTAACATTATTAAGCTTACATTCATGGACCAACTACTTAATTTACATATTACTTACCAAAGGTTTTAATATATACATGCCAAACTATACTGCAACTGCACAAAAAATTACGAAGTCCCAAAATTCAAAATCACCTTCTGATTGTCCTCTGATGAATGGCAGATCAGCACACTCTTTGCCAGCTATACCTTAACCCTGCGAGTTACAACACATAACTCGCCGAGCTTGATTGCCTAGTTGGTACTTTATTTATTTGATAAGATAAAAACAAAATACGGATTTTACATGCATCAGACTTGGTCAGTTGAATTCATTTTACTTGATAACCAAATTAATCCAAATATCATCTATATTCAAAAACACATGCTTACTAATAAATTTATTTAATTGTCTGTCTTTCTTTTCTCTAATAATATACAAACTATAATTTTCCCAAATTTTGATCACAGATTTATTGTTACTTACTCATTTGTAACGTTCTCACTTTACAAAGTATTTCGGTAGACTAATAAAGGTAAGACAAATTAAACCCCGGAACACACGTTCCTGATTCCTCAGAACATAAGTTCTTAATTAATTTGGACATCAGTCCCTTGATTATGCAGCTACTAATTTAATGTCATACTCTTATCATTATCAGTTCTGACCCGATACTAAGTAGAACATATATTTAAACTTAGTAAATTATGATTTAATTCCGACTCTTAATGTTAATTTCACATTTATTAAAATCAACTTATTATTTTACTAACTAATAAAATTCATCAATGCAATATTAATATCTCAACACAATTAATAAAAATATCGCAAGCATTTAAATCAATAAAATTTGTAAATATAACTCGGACGCACATCTGAGTATTTAACTTAGTTAAATACTTAAAGTACCAAACCTGATTTATCCGCTAATAGCCAATTCTCCGAAAATGCTTCGATTCCTTCCTTCTCCTCGCTGTCCAAACCTAAAAATAATTTATAACATCTCAACTAATATTTATCTAAGTCCCCAAAATTACCAATTCCTCATGATAATCTCAAATTAATTCAATTTACTTAAAATAAATACTAATTACCCTTAAAAGTTAATATGCTGGACCTAAATGAATAACCAAATAAAGTTTAGAGGTTATCCAGAGGTGCGGAGTGGTTAAACTGCAAAGCTTATGAAATTTTGAGAACCACGCCTTCTTCCGCGCCAAGTTCAAGGACCATAAATGATATTTCCCAAAAACACCATTTTGATCAAAACACAAACACTTCACATGTCTCGTTCGTCTTCTTCGCTTGCCAGCCTGCAACTCCGGTATTCAACCCGTACCCGTTTCTGGCAACATGCTCTCAATTCTGGCGATGATAATTGATGAACCGTACACCATTCTCTTCCTCTCATGGAGACATTCGGTTGGTCACCTCAGAATGGTCGTCCGATCACCAGAAGATTTTAATATTTTGTTTGGATCCTAAACAAACCCGTCGGGTTACCCTTCGACCCGACTGGTTCTTCCTCTTCCGGCCATCGTTCATGACTTTTTTAACTCTATCTTGGTCATCGGACCACCAACATGCGACCAGTGGTCATCGTTGAAGGTGATGATGCCAGATGGCGATGATGGGTGCCGGTTTCTCAATCGGTTATTTCCTTCAAAATTATGAATTTTGATTTAATTTATTAGTTAAAAATTTTGAATTGCATTCTCCTATCCCCTTTTTATTATTCTGTCTTCTTTTTGTAAATCTCTTAACCGTAGCCTATATATAGTGTAAACTGACTTAATCCCCACGTCCTTTCCTTCTATACTACCATATGTCTTCTGTGTTGGCATATATACTTTCATGCCACATCTCTTCCTTTCCTTCCATCCATCTGTGTTGTTATCATTATTTTTATTATTATTATTATTATTATTATTATTATTATTATTACTAGTATGATTTCCCTCTTCCATACATCTATATCACTGTCACTGTTATTATTATTAACCCCCCCCCCCCACACACACACACATATAACCAGAAATAATCTTCTAGTCTTTGCACTTCTATCCCAATTTCTTTTAAATCCTAATTTGACAATTTTTATCTTAATCCTTTGATTTCCTTTCCAATTTCAATTTTATCCATTTGATTAAATTTAGTATTTTATTTATTAGTATTTTATACTTTTATTTTATTTTATTATTATTTTTTCAACTAAATTAAATTATACTTTACTTAAATTACAACTCTGCCACTCCGACACATCCTTGACAATCGGGATGTGACACTCCTTGACGTAAGAGGGCAACATCTCCCCTTGACCTACTGAGGGTATGGAGAAAGCTTAGAGGTAGAGGTAGCCTGGAAAAAAAAAATAAGTCTTCAATTATTTTATCAAAATTTGTTAAATTTTCAACTGGTCCAGGTTGGGACCGGAGAAAAATATTATCTTAGAGAGTTTATTAATTTACCGAGTATCAATTTAAAGATGTTCTATTATAAATAGTAGTTTTCTTCCACTATTAAGGTGTTTTTTGTTAAAACGATTAGCGAATCGATGTGCCCATATTCTTGCTAAGGCAAATACTTCAGAATTTGATTGTACGAAGTGGTCCAATTATCCTCTGGATTTTATGTTGATATTTTATATGATGATATTAATAATATTACATAGTTAGGTGATTCGAGTGATTGTGGATTCATATACTTGGCCCTATGCTGACACTATTACTAATTTTGATTATGAGAATTATTTAGCTTTGCTTTTGAATTGTAAAAAAAAAAAAGTGGTGATAAACATGTTACAATTTATTAATCATTAATAATTCAATATTAGGACCACAAAAAAAAATTCAATATTAGGATGCAACTCTAACAACCACAAAAATTAAATATTAGGATGCAACTCTACCTTTACCTCTAAGCTTTCTCCACACTTAGGACCCTCACTAGGTCAAGGGGAGAAGTCGCCCTCTCAAGTGAAGGGGAGAGGTCGCCCTCTCAAGGTTTTTCCCTATAGATACTAAAGGAATCGGGTCTAGGGGGCATCTTAGAGGCTTATAATTTTGGGTGTCTCGAAAAAAAAGGTTTTGAGCAAAAATTCAAAGGGTTGTCATTTCGACGAGGCTCAGCGTGCAGACATTGCATCGTTTAGCGAGTTTTGGTGTCGTCTGGCATGCCGAACCGGTTGTCGTTCGGTGTGTTACTAGATTTTATTTGGTGTCTGGGCGAGCTAGCCCTCCTATCTCATTTCTTCAAGCTTTCAGCAGTCTAATTTTCGAGTTTTTGGAGTGTTTTTGAGTTTTTTCTCAATTTCTTTGCATTATTTTGATTTCTATTTAATTAAAGCATATTGGTTTGATTATTTTTCTAATTATTTGATTCAATTGGAATTAAAATTAAATTAATTAGTGTTTTTAATGAGAAATTGAAATTTAGAGTTCTATATTAAATGGGGGTATTGATTGCTTTCAATCAAGTTAGGGTTTTATTTATAATTCTAAAATTTGATGTTATTTATTATAATATTAAATTAATTAAATTTGGTATTGGGAGTTTCTAATTATTTTAATTAAATAAATTTTCATGAAAAATTCTCTGTTATGCTATTCACATTGATACTGTGACTTTAACGAATTTTATATAGAAAAATGTTTTGAATTTGAAATTTGGATATATTTGAGTTCTAAAAGTAAGGTCGTAAAGAAAAATATTTTAAGTTGAGTTTCAAACGATTTAGCTTTCAAAACAATATGATTTCTCTACTACAGTTAGTTGAATTTCTGTGCAGTTTGAATTTTATGATAAAATTGATTTAAGGTACCTAGAAGTCTCTAAAAATTCTCAAATTTTAAGTTAATGCTAACAAGGTTTGAAAGTAGGTTTTAGTAAAATATTAGAATTTTTGAATTTATGAATTATTACTTATAAATTTTTAAAGTCAGTACCTTTGCGTGTCATCAGTAAATTTGATTCTTTTGGGATTTACTTCCTAAAGTGGAGTTTTTCATAAAATTGACTTAGCATAACTTCTAAATAATTATTTTAGTTATAGAACTTGAATCGAACTTGATTTTGAATTGTTTTATGTATATGAATGTGCGATTATGGAAATGGGTCGATTGCACGCATTCACGTCATGCATAAACGTTCATAATTGCATTTGACTTAAGATTACCATTAATTCTAGTTTGTGATTAAGTGTTTATCCATCTTTGAGTTCGTTTGAAGGGTGTTTATCGTATCAGTTTCCAAGGTAAGTTCCATGGATATATGTGATTACTTGTGATGTGCTACTAGTTAACAATTATACAATATATATATATAATAAGCCCTTCTTATATATTATTCTTTCTATTTCGATATATTATATTCTTTCTTTACTCAAGCCCACATATCATTAGAAGACATGAAAACGTGTGTGTTTGAACAAATATTTATTTATTATTTAAACGTGATATTTCTTATGCAGTGTGATCGTGTATCATATGGGGATGGAGGACGCTAGGCCGAGGAGACCATTAAAATTGTTCATTGAGGCATTTTTCCTATTCCATTGTTAATTAATATTGATTATTGAGATTGGTACAATAAAGGTCATTGTTATTGTTTATTGTTTATCATTATATTATTGATCATTTAAGTGGTATAAGGGATGGAGTATTTGGCAATTGGTGGACGCGACACCATCATATTTGGAATTGTCAATGATTGATATATTTCATTTTGATATTGTTGTTTTAGATGGTTTTCCTTGCCATTCATTGACTTACTGAGCACCTATATATAACACTCACACCCATATAGTCTGTTCTACAGGTTTTCAATATTCCGCGAAGGCAAGGCTCGCATTCTTTTTTCTTCAGCCGAGCATCGAGTCAAGTCAAATTTAGTTAGTTTTATTTAGTCTTGTTAGATTTCTGTTCTAGTTAATTTTTGGATTGTATAAAGTTTAGTTTGTTTGATTTTGCATTTATGATTAAAGAATTTTTCAAAAAGTGATTTTTAATAATTTACATTTAGTTATTTATTTTAAAGGCTTGTGTAGTCAGATTTCGGTTTGGTTGGACGTAGGTCATTGACCTCAGATTTGGATCATGACAGAACCGTTAAATTTAAAGGTTCTAATTGTTTTTCGTAAAATAAATAATATAGAGTCAAATTCTGCAAATTGTGATGGTGGTTGTCGAATCCACCAAAAATAAAATTTAACCTGCTCTTCCAAATTAAACAAAGAAACTTGCAAATAGGGTGAGAAGGGTCGAGTCCCAGGGATTAGCCTTGCCCAAGGCTAACCAGAAACTGAAACAAAAATTGAAAATTAAAGTAAACAGGGGATTTTTGAAAACTGAAATATTAAGAACGAAAATAACATCAGAATAAAATAAAATTTGGAAATAAATGGGAAACGAGCTCAGTTAAAGGTAATTCGCGGTATGAAGTTCATTGGATTGATCATCGACTCTAAGATAACCCTTTAATTAAATATTACAGACAAGTTATAGCTAGAAAGTACGATGACCCAACCAATCTTTCCTTATTCTTAGATTATTAAGGTACGACCTAATAATAATCCCTAATCAATAAACAACCCTAAGTACGATGAAGGATTTAATTTGTCAATAGCATTAAAAACTAGAAAGACCCTGCCGTAACCAACAAAAACTATGAGAATTCATTTAGATTAGATTATGCATTCACTTAATATAACCAAAAAGCCTGGTTACATTCAAGTTATATCAATCGCTACTTGCATCAAGTAGACTAAACAATTACGGATTTAGCCTAGTTGGTTAGCTATGTAAGTTCCTATTAGATGAACAAAGGGCCCTTTTTGATCATGTAATAGAAAGAAACTAAGGATATATTTTCCTAATAAGCCACAGAAAAGACATAAATGCAATATATTAATCAAAGAGAATTAAAGAACATTAAGATCTCACAATCATAAGAAACTCCAACCTTGAATCAACCTTTGACTGAAAAGTAAAAACTTAGCCACACATGGCAATGGAAAAATGCTGCTGTTCTTCAAGAAAATAAAACAAAACAAAAACGTAGCTAAGGGAGGCTGAAAACAGAAATGCCCCCTACTGTGCGTCCAAGAAAAATGGTCCTTCTCCTTTTTATAACCAGCTGCAGCCCCTCCTTTTTGAATAATTAATTAATTTCCAGCCCATCCTCTTCTTTTCTACTCTGTTCTTCACCTTCTTTTCAGCTAATGCAGCCCCCCTTTTCTTCAAATAATTAATTTCCAGCTCATCTTCTCTTGCATCCACTTGAAGGATTGAAAACTTTCTGATTGAAGTCCCACACCCATCATCTTGAGAATAATAATATTCTGCCAGCCTTGTGAAGAATAAAGAAAAGCTTTCTAATTGAAGTTCCAGCACGCCTATTATCTTGAGAATAATAATATTCTTGCCAGCCCATTCCTCTATTGAAATAATTAATTGACAGCTCCATCCTCTACTGCAGTAATGTGAAGAATGCTCATCATCTTTTGCAGCCAATATGGTGATGAGTTGGATAAAAATATACTGAAAATGAATGCCCATTTCTCTGCCCAAAGTGCAGCTCCTTTGTGCCCAAAACACAGTTCTTTGTGCTTTTTTGTTAAGTTCCCAAAACGGTATAGTTTCAACCAAAACGCAGCTCGTCAGGCCTCCAGCTTTGACTTCGACTTTAATGATTAAAACTTGATCATATATGCCCTTTTCGCTTCCTTTAAGCCAAATCCAACCATTCCTAATTAAAAGAATAAAAACTAAATAAAATTCCACAATTAAGAACATTAATTATCAAATAAACATAAAATTAGGAACCAAAAATATGTTGGATTTGCTAGTTATCATGTGATATACTGAAATTGATTTCGAAACTGCTTAAAAAAACAAAATTTTTTTTTTAAAAAATGGAATGCAGGGGCACAGGTGTCACCCGCACCTGTTATCACTACCCGCCAAACTTATTAGTGTATTTTTTATTTGGCACGTAAATGAAGGAACTAATAAGAAACAAGACAACTTTTTCCCCATTATTCATTGTTTGAGAAATCATTACTCAACACCTATAAATGCTCCATCCATGGCACATTGTAAAGCACAACACGTCCATCAATTCCTCTACCTATTACACATACACATTTCAACAATGAGCACGGCAGCAACCACCATCAATGTTAGTAATCAGCTTAATGCTTTAATAAAAACTGGAGATACCCAGACTTGGGCTGGCCAGTTTGTTAACCAAGCACAGGATGTTGCTGTTAGAAGTCAAGATCCCTCCTCCAATCACTCCAACCACCATTAAAGAAGTCAACTTGGAATAGTCACCACCACTTGAAGATGTCAACTTTTCTTTTACAAAAGTTAATTATATTGTTTTCTTGTCTCCCTTGATTGACTGAAGATTGTTTCTCTTTTGCTCCATATATGTGTATTCTGAGTTTGTAATAGCATAGAGAGTGAGAGTGAGTTTAGGTGTGTTTTTGTTTGAGAGAAAATATTGTTGTGTGAGAGGGTTGTTTTTTATAGTTGAGTGAGAGTTGCTCCTCCTGTAATTCTATTATGTGATTAATAGAAGAATTTTCAACCGTAACAAGTGGTATCAGAGCTTTGGTGAGCTCCATAAATTTTTTTTTTCTTTCTCTCCAAAAACACCTACTGTCCAAATTTCGTGTTTTCAAATTTTGCTCGAAAATAAAATTTGATCACACCACTGAAAAGGGCTTGACGAGAGGAGTATTTTGGAATTTTTGGGAGGAAAAAGGGCCGCCGGAGCACGCTGCACGCGCCACACGCGCCTGCGAGTGGGAAAACCAGTCTGGTCCACACGCCAATCTTTGAGGGAGACGATCCCAGTCAGCTCCACGTCAGCCAAAGTACCACGTCACCTGCCACTTCAGCAGCCATGTAACCGCCACGTCAGCTTCAGTTGCCACGTCAGCACACCAGTCGACTTCCCAGGAGTTGACACGTGGCCCTCTCTCTGTCTGCCACGTCACCAGCAGAGCATATCTCTGGTTTGAACCGATCTGGTTCGGTTCAGTTTGATTTGGAGGTCCGGTTCAGTTGTTTTCAGGTCGGTTTTCGAAGAAGTCATACTGGTTCCTAACATTTTTCAGCATTCCGGATTCAACCGTGACCTCAGTTTTGCCTAATTTTGCTACCACAGTCTGGTACAAGTAAATTTGAGGCATTTTTCAAGGAGTCTTCAAGCACGGATACAATGATCCGGCTTATAGCCACAAACTACAACATGTGGATGCCAAGGATGGAAGATTTGCTGATTCTGAAGGATTTAGCAGAGCTTTTAAAAGTCAAAGGTGTCAAACCAGACACGAAAATGGAGGAAGTCTGGACGAGAATGAATAAGAAAACTGTGGCATTAATCAGACAATGGATTGACCACAGTGTTTTTCACCATGTTTCTGAAAGAGATAGCGCAAAGCAGTCAGAAATCTCAGAAGGATGATGGTGACACCATGGTCACCATATCATCAGATGTTGCATAATCCGAGTTAGAGGCCTTCCTCCATGGTGATTCGGAGGAAGGAGATATATGGAGATGAAAGAGTCTCCATGATGATGTTATTTTCTCTTATTCAAGGTTTACGAATAAGGATGAGATACCTTTCTCTAAGGTATTCAGAAAAAGAAAGAAGGTATTAACTGACGGGGAGCTACAGAAGAAGATGGAAGCATCCCGCCTGATCGAGCAGGGGGAGCCAGAGAATTTTTCAAGTGGAGTTATTTCTTTTCTGGGAGAGAAAAGAAGATTGTAGTGGTACCCTACTCTTCAGCAGTAGGAAGTGACGGAAGAATCTGGAGGGGGAGATTGTTAGAAGTCAAGATCCCTCCTCCAATCACTCCAACCACCATTAAAGAAGTCAACTTAGAATAGTCACCACCACTTGAAGATGTCAACTCTTCTTTTACAAAAGTTAATTATGTTGTTTTCTTGTCTCCCTTGATTGACTGAAGATTGTTTCTCTTCTGCTCCATATATGTGTATTCTGAGTTTGTAATAGCATAGAGAGTGAGAGTGAGTTTAAGTGTGTTTTTGTTTGAGAGAAAACATTGTTGTGTGAGAGGGTTGTTTTTTGTAGTTGAGTGAGAGTTGCTCCTCCTGTAATTCTATTATGTGATTAATAGAAGAATTTTCAACCCTAACAGTTGCAGCAAACAAACATGGAGTGATAAGTCACAGTGGCAAACTAGTTTCTGGGGCTGGTGTGGCTTATCGTGTTAAGTGTGTAAGGATGGCTCAAAATGGAATTGGATTTTCGCTTGGAATTATGAAGTTGGAAGTCCTGTGAAGGTGAGCTGCTGATTCCTTTCATATTTTTATTTATTTATTGGTATTTGTCGTCCGTAGCACTCATTTCAACTGTATACAATAAACTGGTGGCAACTTTATGACCGAGAGGAATTAAACTCAAGACCTATCACTTCTTTATAACGTCAATGGAATGAGATTGGCATATTGTTTGTACGGAAATTTTAAAGAAAATATTGATTAATTAATATTTTGTTAATTAATTAATAAATTTAAATAAAATAGCCAAAATAAATATCAATGGTTATTTAATTATTATTTTGATAATTATCATATTAATAAAATTATGTGATAATATCAAAAAAGATGGGACCAATAGGATTTCGCCAAGTGGACCAATTAAATTACTTCACTTGGTGGGCAAGCATCCTAAAATCTCTATAAATAGGCTGTCTCTCTTCATTTGAAGGGACAGAAAATTCAAGGCTCCGAAGCTCTGACCAAGTGAAGACTCCGAAGCTCTTGCAAATCAAAGACTCTAAAGCTCTGACCGATCAAAGACACAAAGCTCTCCTCAAAGATCAAAGGTTCGTCTGAAGATTGTCAACAAAGCTCTGCAGTCATTCAAATTCAAGCTCAAAAGCTCAAATCAAGTTGAAGATCAAGTCTTCTTCAACTCAAATCAAGATCAACCGATTCAAGATCAAGTCTCTAAGACCCTTGCATCGTGTTCATCGCAATCAAATCAAATTCAACTCAAATCAAGTTCTACCGATTCGAGATCAAGTCATCAAGACCCTCGCATCGTGTGAAGACCAAATCAAGTTCTACCGATTCGAGATCAAGTCATCAAGACCCTCGCATTGTGTGAAGATCAAATCAAGTTCTACCGATTCAAGATCAAGTCATCAAGACCCTCGCATCGTGTGAAGTTCAAATCAAATTCAATCCAAGTCAAGATCAACCGATTCGAGATCAAGTCATCGAGACCCTCGCATCGTGTTCATCGCAAAGAGAAGAATCAGAGGATTCAATAGAAATTGTAACCACTTAATTTTTTTTCTTTGTAATTTCTTATTTCAGGAAATACAAAATTTGTTGATACACATATAAACAGGTGTCTTTACTTCTTTATTATTATTGTTTTTGTTTCTAAAAGAACATATAGTTAAGTTACATGTGGGTTATATTACTTGCAGATTTATAATGCTATTCAGAGTTCAGGCAAGATTGATTGGGATAGCGTCCGTGAGCATCTACGAGTTGCGACTGATCTACAAGCCACTGTTGCTGGATTGAAAACAAACCTCCATGCAGCTGCACAACCTGGAACCGGGACAGCCATTCTGACGGCAACCATCTCCTACAGCAGTTGATAATTAATAGAACGGATGAGCCATATTGTAGCTCATTACGTACCTCTAATAAATAAAAGCTAAATTAAGTGTTGTGTTGAATAAAAAATGAACTAGATATGATTTAGGATGGCTGAGCTGACAAACAGCCTAATCATCTAGTACTTTATCTTGTATTGTGCTGTGTGTTAGTGTTGTCACTGTGTTACTTTGCTTAAGTCTCTCTCTCTCTCTCTCTCTCTCTCTCTCTCTCTCTATATATATATATATATATATATTGCCATATTTGTGTTTGTACTTTATTGTGTTTTTGTATGAATTTACCGGGAATTTTTACCATGTTCTTAATAATACCAAAATTTAACTTTGTCTAGATTATACACAACTCGAAAATGTTAGTCTCAATAATACCTAAAATTTGAATTTTTGTCTAAATTGAGAGAAAAATTTAACATTACTCCCACCCTTTGGCAAAATTTGAACCATCGTTTGTTGCTTTCTTCCCATTCCGGCGTTTCTTTTTTCGCAAATCGATTTGCCGGAAAGAAAGGAACAAAATGGCGGTTCTCAATCTCAGATGTGGTATTTCTTTCCATTTTTTATGTTTTCTACCTTTATTGATTCTTAATTTGTATTATTCTCAATCTCTGATGTCGTAGTTCTTTCTCTGCTTGTGAAAATTGATTATGTTTTCTTGTTTGTGAAGATGTTGTTTTTCAATTGTTAATATTTTCTGCTTTATTATGTATTTTCAAGCCTGGTTATGTATTTTTCAGACCAATAACATTTTTTCACCCTTAATTTATCCCCATTTCAGAGCTCCTAATACAACAAGTGGTATTAAAAAGCCCATAAACTGCCAAAAAATTAACCAGTTGCACTTTCTGTCAATGATTTAACGGAAGCTGGACATAAATTCACTTACTGGCGCGTGAACATGTTAAATGTAGCTTTTCAATGATTTAACGGAAGCTGGACATAAATCCCCTTACTGGCACGTACACAAGTTAAATGCAGCTTTAAACCCCCCCAAAACGGCTCCATTTGTGATTTGGAACTCTGGAATTACGAAAATTAAAGTTACTTTACCAACAGGGATTGTCTCAAGTGGTAAGCAACTTGACGCCGCTTAAGCAAGGTCTCGAGTTTGATATCTTGTGAATGCAAAAAATCCTTGCTGGGAGACTCACCCACCATAGCCAGGTGTGCGACTCGGATCGACCAACAGATTAGTCGGAGCGAAGCCCTGGATACCGTGGCAGGCAACCGAAAAAAAAATAAAGTTACTTTGGCTTTTTCTCAACAAAGAAAGAGAGGGACATGAGTTGAAATGTTTCTCTGTGAAACAGGACACATTTGATTAGCATTTGATAAATCTGACTGACTAATAGAATCTATGATATTACTGCAAAATTTATATATAAAAAAATATTGTCAACTATGGGGAAAAAAAAAATATCAAAACAATAGTGCAACTCATTTTCACTTAGAGCCATAATTTGATATTAGACACAAAATCACAAAACTAATTTATCTTCTTCAAAAAATAAAATTTCTACTATACCAATTGAACTATAGGAATGTAATATATTCTTCCATTTCACTATCTCTATATGTGATTACCAAAATTTTACAATGTATTTTCTATTTTTTTTTAATGGTTGTTTGTCTAATTTAAATTTAAACATAAAACACAGGTCTCAGTAATTTCCACTTCATATGAATATGAATGAATGAGCAAACAACAGACACATTCCTGTTGGTAACTCCATAATCATCTTTTATTAGGCTTTGCTAATGTTATATAGTTATTATGTCTTAATCTCTGTTTCATTTTCCATACAGCCCAAAGCCATGCAAGTCTTTTTCAAAGTTATAAAATAAAACAATGAAAGACAATATGTTATATGTTGGTGTTATATCCCCCTCCTCAGAAGCAGATATTATGGTTAGAAATGTTCTATTTGTTAGTGTAAGCCATAGTCTCATCTTTTTGTAATTGAATTGTAATTTATTTATGAGAATAAAATTCATCAATTTTATATTCCCTATGCATAATTTGATGAATTTCCTTGAATAGTAGTTCTGCTTTAGTTATCGGATACGTAATCTGGATCGTAAAATCTAAAGCAATATAAGAATACTATTCTAAATATTCCTAGTCGGTTATTATTATGGGAATGGTAATAAATTAAGACTGGTATGTACTCTATGAAATGGTTTTATTTTATGAACCATAGGATATGGGATATCAATTAGAGATACATAATACATGTTAGAGAACAATGTATTGGATCGATCCACTTTATGAGAACACTACATGTAAGTGAGGTCATAAGTATTTCTCAAGCAATGCTTATACTTGAATCCCTAGACCTGAAATTACTATAGGCTTGTGTAGTGATTTTTGTATACTTGCATTCCGGTTACTTATTTTTAAAGGCTTGTGTAGTAAGATTTCGATCTGGTTGTGCACTGGCCATTGTCCCCAAATTTGAGTTGTGACAAAATATTTATTTATACTCATGTTAGATATTTGTTTATTATTGTACTCTTTTTAACGTCTTCTGCCATATTTTCAGAAAATGTACAGATAAGTCGCGGTCGCGACCTTAAGGTCGCAGTCGCGACCTTAAGGTCGCAGTCGCAACTAGTCGAGAAGAAAATTGCCTGAAGCTACTGAAACTGTCGCGACCAGGACCAATTTTCAAGTAGAACGGCTATTTTCAGACTTGTCAGAGTGACGTTATGTTACCGTTGTGAG
>CATIWJ010459297.1:0-10912 GCA_949640765.1 Croton laevigatus | reverse complement strand
TTTTAAAAGTATTTAAAAGTCGTAATTGAATACCTACAGACTTTGAATGACTTTTTAAAAGTATTTAAAAGTCATGATTGAATACCACCTTACTTTCAAAGTCATTAAAAGTCATTAAAAGTCTTGATTGAATACACCCCTCTTAGTGTTTAGGGCGCTGCCTTATTTGTTAGCTATAAATTCTAATAATGGATATAATTATAGGGTGAATCAGGTGTGGACTGGCATGGTATAGTAAAAAAATAAGAAAGCAGATGAAAGGTCACGTGACCTTCTTCTTCCCTTGCACTTTGAAGCCATTAAAGAACAATGAAGCAAATCTTTTCAATTGGTAACAACTTTCTTATCAAGAGATCATAGTTTACTGTTTTGGCTTTGAATTTTCACTTATACTGTCCCTAAGTTCAAGTTGGAGTTCTCTCTGAATTCTTACTTTAAATTCAAGAAAATATGTCATTTTGTTATTTGAATTAAATCTTTAGAGATATTTTAATGGAACAATCATCTTCCTTTTCGTTTCAGTTCGCTTAGTGAATTTGTTCGTATACTTTTTCTATTTTTCTTCCGTTTAGACAAATGCTCAACAATGGAATTCCTCTTTCAATCAAACAAATCCTCTTCCTTTTCGTTCCCATTCTGCTTTGAATCGCACATCTCGAATCGTTTTCGTTTCATCGTGCTTTTGATCTTTTTTTTTTCTTCTACTCATACAAATCCTTGAACAATGGAGCTGATTTTTTCTTCCGCCTTTCTAATGATATTGCTTATGTGTGCAATTGTTGGATTGAAATGATAAAAGAGATCTAACAAAATGAAAACGGAATTTGTTTGATCAATAGACGGTGCTAAGGATTTGATCCATTAAGACGATGAAAAGATTAGTGCTACCAAAGTAAAATTTGGAGTGTTCGAAAATGAAGCTGAGACCGACGTGACTATACCTCCAGTATTTTTTTATTCTTTAAATTTTAAACGAAGATTAAATTTAAGTTTGGTATTGATAGTTTGATTGATTAGGTTAGGTATATTAAAGTATTATTTATATAAATAAAACTTAATTAGAGTAATCATATTTTATAACTAATCTAAATGTACTTTAATCTACCTAACACAACCCATCAAACTATCAACATCAAACTTAAATCTAATTATACTGTTTGAAATGTAAAGAATAAAAAAATTACGGAGATAGTATTATTTTTTATTTTTATCGGTATCATATTTTGACAGATGTTTATTGCTAATAGGAGTGTCACACCACATTAGCTATATGACGTGGTGTAGCGGATCCATAATATAATTACTAGTTAAATTGTTGCTTTTTTAAATAAAAATACTAAGCTGGTATTTAGGGGTATCAAACAGGTCGTGTTATGTCGGGTTCATATTCGTGTCAAGCAGGTTCGAGTTGAAAACTCCTCAACCCTAACGTGATCTGTTTAGATAAACATATCAGAAAGCTCAACCCTAACTTGATCTGTTTAATAAACAGGTCGACCTAATCTGTTTAATTTTTTTAAAAAAAGATAAACAGGTTAAACGGGTCTATCTAAAACTCATTTAACCTGCTAATTTCATATTGACCATAACCCATGTAACCTAATTTCAATATTAAAGCATAATTTTATGTTTTTTAACAAAACTAATTTATGTACATATTATTATTATTATTATGAACAGTAAACATATTACACAGGTCGACTTGCGGGTTGAATTTTTCAACATGAATCTAATCTATTTATTTTCAGGTCGGGTTCATGTCGAGCCATTTAATGAAGCAGGTCGAAAATCTCAACTCTAACCCGCTATTTACAGGTTGGGTTCGTGTCGGATTAGTAGGTCGTGTTAGCTTTTAACACCCCTACTGGTACTACATAAATATTTTTTTTCCCACTGAACTTCATTACCCTATTTTTATCAAGGATTTTGATATATGCAGTCCTTAAAATATATTTAATAAGTAAAGAATCTTTATTAAAAAAGTAACAAGTCAATTTTTTTTTAGATAATTAAAGAATTTTTTTTAGAAAAGTGAAAAGTGAAACTTTTTTTGAATAATTAAAAATTTTTTATTAAGAAAGTGGGAAGTCAAAATTTTTTTTTTTTTAATAACTACATAATCTTTCCACGTATTAAATACTTATATGCAGAAAATCATTTTATCAACATGCAATCCTAAATTTTGGGGACACTAAATTTTATTTTTTATTATGTCAAGTTGTCAATTCCATTAACACCATTAAATATAGGGTATATACAATACCATCCACAAAATAAAAATAATTAGTAAAGTATCTTCAAGGAAATAATGCAGTCGGTGAGTAAGGGTGGGAAGAATTGGAAAAATGAAGTGTTGATAGCGGCAATCTTATGGGCAATTTGGAAGAATAGAAATGTGATTGTTTTTTATAATAAAAAACACAATTGTCAGGAGGTGATCAACAATGTGGTGCTTTATTAGAAGGAATTTATTGAGGTACAGGATAACCTTCCTATGGATAACCTTAAAGCGGTTGAACAAGAACAATCGTGGTCTCCACCAGAAAATGGTACCTTGAAGATAAACGTCGATGCAGCAGTGGACATGAACCAGAAATTGGGAGCTATTGGAGTGGTAGTAAGGGATTGTTTCGAAAAAGTTGTGGATTGGCACGTAAAACATTTCCCCTTTATTCAGAATTCTTTGATTTCTAGAAGCCTTGGGAGTTTGCCGAGCTTTGGATTTTGTCAAAGAGAAGGGTTGGAGTTCCTGTGTAATTGGATCGGAGTCTAAAGTAGTAGTGGAGGCTATTCAAGACATGCAAAATTTACATGATCAGGTGAAATACATTGTTTTGGATATTACAGGCTTGCTTAGTAGTTGTAATGAAGTATCTTGCGTCTTTATTTCGAGAAGTTGTAATACTTTAGTGTATAAGTTAGCTAGAGCAATGTTAAATGCGAGCTTCAATTATAATCCTTTGGCTCAAGTGGAATTTCTGTATAACACTCCTTAACTCGCCTAGCTACTAGCCGAGCTAAAGTGTGCTACCGTTGACATTACATGGTATACAGAACACAGTTTACAATTGATTGCAGAAAGTTTACAATAATTACAAATCTGGATGATAAAAATTTGCTATCTTTCCCAGCGCTACGGTAGTCTTCTCTGGTTCTCTGTCTTGTATTCTGCAGTATATGCCGAACTACGAATTCTAATGAGCCTGACTCTACTTGGATTATTCTGATCCTTAGTGTGTTTTTCCGTAACCTACAAGTTTAGCAGACACTAAACTTGCTAAGCATTATGCTTAGTGGGTACTTTACTTTCACTCAATCAATTTTTAACATATTAATTATTCATAGACAGCACGTTCGTTAAACAAAGCACATCATTGCAATCAAAGCATCACATATTCACATCATAGCATATATATATATAAATGCAGTAAATAAAAGTAAAGTACCAAACCTAACTCAGTGTCGATTTACTAGTCAGCTGTATTCCGTGCCCTCTGTCCGTTCACATATTTTTCCGCAAATCTAACTTAGCAAATATCATCGAAATTCCACTTAGTTTTTTCCTTCTCGATTATGCTTTATTACGTGTTAATCATATATTCAAAATATGCTTAATTTATATTTTAACCTTTTTCTTAACGTATTTGTGATACACGTTTACGCCCGTCCAATAAGTACTTATAATTATTTCTCTTGCTTTTACTTAGTTTTCTGGTGTTATCGAATAATTTTCCACGTCTATATCTTACATATTTTCGTTCTTGAAAATTCACCAAATGAATAGTAATTTTCCTGATTTTACGACTATAAGTACTTTTTATAAAAATATGGATAAACTATTTCCTATAGTCTATTTGACATCTTAAGTTGTAAACATGACATTTTCTCTAATTCTATGAGGCCCAAACAAAACATTACGATTCATAAATAGTTTTACATAATTCATTTATATTTAGCCATTTTATGCTATTGATTTTACAAAAATTTCGCCAAAGTTCCGCATTACATTCAAATATTCATGAATAGTAATAGTGACTATTCATTGACTCCTGCATAAAAATTTTCACAAACACTTCGACAACCCCCTTATACCTTCACTTCTCATATAGAATTTAAATCAATTTCACACTTCTATAATTAACACACAACATAAAATCTCAAGCGTTCATTAATTTTTCTTTTGCCGACTATTTATTTTTATTTGCGCACATTCCGTTAGTTTACTGATAACTTTATTTATACAATTCTAAATGAGTTGATTCTTGATTCTATTTATACTAGATGCATAAAGTTATCGTTCATATTAATTTCATATTTAATTAAGCCACATATAACTTTTTACATGACTTTTACTCCGACTCTTCTTCTTGTTAAATTCTTCTTACGCACAGCCTATTAACTTAGTCATACCTTTTCCATTTAAGGTCCAAATGGATTGATTCTTGATTTTTTGGCTAGCTAACACATTTAGGTACAATATTGTCTTCTATCATACCATAAAATTATGTCCATAGCATATTTAAATTGTGAGCCTAATTTATGAGTCATGTTCTGCCCAGACCTAAATTCCAGTTTGCACACCTATTATTAATTCAACTATAACTTTTCCATTACTTGTCCAATTGATTTGCTTCTAACTTATAAAGTTTACTAACATACAGGGGAACAACTTTATTTTTTACCTCTACCTCAAATTATGTTGTTAACTTAGTGAAATTACCCTTTAAAGCTCACCCCTAATTTTGGACGTGTTTAGAGCACACCTTTCAGTTATTTGGGTATAACTTCCTACACATGTTCTTTCTACCAAAACTGCTTTACAGGGATAAACTAGACATATAACCTTACATATTTCATGTTTTACACTTCTTCAAATTCAATCTCTATCATGATCAAATAATTGCTTGAATTCCAGTCTGTCCTGTTAGCCTAACTGGTCACGACAGCCTGCACGTTGGCCACTATTCTAGCCATAACGTTTGATACACAAGTCCAAACAGGGTGGTTCTGGTCTCTAATATTATCTCAGGCATGTATCTACAATTTTCTCTTTTACCACATCTCGAAATTCTACTTCTAACATATTTAAAATTTCGTTCTAATCTAACCCTAGAAATCTGCTAGAATTGTAAACTCGGCTCCTCTTCATGTTATTCATCAATATACAAGCTCTATTTAATTAGTTTATCACTTTACCTTAATTAATTGATCATTTCTTCATAAAACCTTAAAAATTACAGAACTTATTCTCTATTTAATCTCATGAACTAATAATCAATCGAAGTAATTAAATGTTAAGATGTGTTATTTACCATGAAAATTGGCCTTCCCTTAAGTGCTTTGGCTTAGAAATCACAAAATCTCATGGCCTTTCATGCTTGGTGGTTCGGCCCCATGAGAGGAAGAATAGAGATGTGTTCTTCCCCAAAATGAAGACATAAACTAAATTTTAACCTTATATATTTTTATTTTTATTTTGATTTATTTAATTTTTAATCAAATGGCTAGGAATTAATCTAATTATTCTATTCAATGCTTATGATTTTGCCATGTGTCACCTCCATATAATTTTTCTTGATGAGCAAGTTGATGCCTCAACTCTTAGCTCTTCCCAAATAGCCTCTGCTTGAAGAAAACTTTACAAATAGGTCTTTCTATATTCCTCACTTAACATAGCTGCATTGCTAATAAATTTTTGCGTACTAGTCCAAATTCGATAATTTTTGTGCCAAATGAAAATAGACATCTAAATATATGTTGTATTAAAATTAAGATTCATCCGAGCTATAAATAATATTTGGCGTCGTTTTCCGTTAGACCCGGTCGCACTGCTTGAGGTAGCCTGTGCACCGCTTACTAATTCCGTTATAACTTCGTCCATATACGTCCAAATTAAATAGTTCTTATTTCTACATTTAGCTAACATATAAAGTGACAACTTTCATGTTTTACACTTTTACAAATTAAATCATCTTGGGTCCGAAATCTAAATTGAACCCGTAGGTTCTGGTAAACCTACTTTTCGTATTTTCACGAAATTTTGCTAACATACGGTTCCGAAAACTACAGTAATTTCACAGTTGTAATCTATTTAATTTCAAGATCTCATATTTAACATATTTTTAAGGTTTTACATAATTTTTAGAAAAATTATATTTTAGTCCCTAACTTTTCTCAAAATTACCATTAGGTCCTGTTGGGCTCTGGAGCTCTATTTCGCCGTCCGGATGCGGTCGGTGCCTGTCTGATATGCTACTGTAACTCATATTGCCGAATTTACACGTTTAGAGTCGACTTCCCACGGAGGTCATCCATCTTTCCCTAAACCCTAACCTGAGCACGTTTAACTTCAAAGGTTCGGCGAATTTCTCCGCGATCCTTCTGAATCCGCGCTCCTGGACTGCATCGCCTTAATCTATAATTGCCGGGTATTACATCTTTACCCGATTTCCATATTCCTCCGCTTACAATTCGTGTATAATTTACACATTTCCTTGTTTCTCCTTTTAACTTACCTTTCATTTATTATTGGTTTACTTTTGGTTTGCTTTTAGTGTACAAAGGCTTACTATATTTATAACTTGCTTACTTTTTATTTACCACTTGTTTACTATATCCATAACTTATTAATTCATGGTTTACAACTTGTTTACTGGATTTATAATTCATTTACCATTTCCCTTGACATGTCGATTTCTAGATTTTTCATTAACATTTCACTGTACCTTTCTGTAATTAGATTATTCTATTATTTTGGATTTTGCAAAATTTAGGGTGTTACATTCTGCATAGGTCTACTTAATACAATATCTATGTTAACAAAAATAAAAATAATAGAAAATATGGTATTTTACACTTTTTTAGGACAAAAAAATTAAAAATGATAAGCAAAAAAATTACTTTTAGGATATATGTACGTATCTAATGAGTATGTTACTAGTGGATTGAGTGTTTCCCAAAGACAAGTTTGGCAAGGGATTCCGACAAATCTGATTTTTTTGGCAAGTTTTTTAGCAAGGAAGAAAATGCATTTTTCGACTGCTACTCAACGGAAACCGAGCAGTTCTGACCAGATATTGGTCAGAATCACGTTTGTAACCCCTTAGAAGCCTGAAACCCAAAGAAAACCGACTAGAATCGCCAAAAAATAGAAGACAGCCAGCCTTCCTTCATCGGTAAATCTTTAATGTAATTCAACTTATTATTGGCTAAAACTCGACAGGAACCGGTCGAAATCACGTCAGTAGCAAGTTTCTTGTTGGAAACCAACCGGAAACCATCTAAATCAGGTCAGAAAATGAACGAAAAGCCACTATTTTATTTTCTCTAGCAGCGGTGATTTCCTATTTTGATCATGTTTTTGGTAGTGTTCCGCTGATCTGAAGGTGATTTTCAGAGTACTGGATGACTCATTGGCATAAGAACTCTAGTACCCTCAATCACCTGTTGGATGCATTTGGTAGAGGAGGCTACGACAGAGCCCTAGCTTAGATTAGATTCGATCATCTAAAGATGATATTAGTGTGGAGGAAGATCCGCAACAACTAGAGAATTTGGAAGAAGGTAATTCATTTAGTTTAGTAATTTTTTATATTTACTTGTACTCTTATGCTTGTTTTATAGCTTTTTTTATATTAATTTAATTTACAATTTTTTATGCTTGTTTTACAAAGTTTCAAAGTATAGCATTCGCATTAGAAGTTGACTTCTATTTGCAACTTAGTTTCATGTATATTTAAGGTGATTTGACTTTTTTATGGAAAGATCTATGATTTTTGGAGTTCTAAACATAAACTTGTGCAAATGCATGTGATTATATAGTTTTGTGGAATTATTTGATTTAACTAGTTTTGTGGAATTATTTGATAACTGTGTATTGAATGTGATCTAATAGTACTTCAGTATTATCTTCCAAACAAAGCTTTCAACTGTCTTTTTTTATGAAAATTTTATAGAAAAAGAGGTTATTGATTTTGGAATGAAGAATTATTTGAAGAATTGCAATAAGTTATGTATTCTTGCCCCCGTTTTTTGAAGAAATTCTAGCTTTCATACTCTATGGCAATGAGTTAGAGATTGTAGTAAGTTTCATATTTTACAAGTTTTGAAGAAGATAACATTAGATGTTTTGCTACAAAGTCTTAATTTCAGCAAGAAATAACAACTCTATTTTTTGTGACTTAGCATTTTGAATTTGTTTGTAATAAGCAATATAATTTTTGTAAGTTATCTCTGTAATCTTGATTCAATTTTGTTGCTTTTTGATGTTTTCAATTTGAGTGAAGCGATGGAAGAAGATGTCAACAGTTTTTCTTGCATTTTTTCAGGTGATAAATATTAGGGGTGTTCGTAAATGGATTTTCAAGCTGATGCAAGGATTTTTTGAAGCTAATGTAGCTACATTTTTTTTTTAGCATCATGCAGGTGGAGATTATGGGCCAATAAAATTTTTTCACCCCTAAATCATATAATTTTTTTACTTTTAGCCCCTCTATAAACTAATGAGTACGTTTCATGCCTAACTACTTAAAAAATTGCCAACCACATCTTCCATTATACAATTTAATGGAAGGTGGACTACAATTGATGGTTGGCGCGTGATCACATCTTGAGCATAAAAAACTACACTGTTTTGAATCATTCAATTACTTATTTTCCTTTGTTCTTCAGTTCTCTCCTTCCTTTTTACCTTTGTTTACCTCTGTTTTTCGTTTTAATAACTGTGTCAAAGATAGCTTCCATGAAATTGCAACATGTTTGTTGATGGAGGGTTCAATCTCCCTTGTAGTTTTCCAATCTAAAATTGATAATTCAAATTAAACTTGTTAACGACACAAATAAACACCTTTAATGAAATTAATTAAGGAGTCAAAGTGTAAAGTGATATCCAAAAAGCTTACAGTGGAAATGCCATGACGTTAGGCTTTGAAAGCAAAAACAAGAAGAGTGGATAAAATAACAGAAGCAAGAGGGCTTCATGTTGATACCCAAAATAGTTCTGTTCTTCTCATGCTCTACAAAAGGTGCACCTCCCAATATTATTACTAATCTCATTCATTTATTACCAAATCAACTATGAGTGATGAGCAAATTGAAATTGCAGATTCAAGAAGGGAAGCAATTGAATCTATAAAGGGTCTATAAAATCAGATCATCAAATTGTAAGAGTTTACGTAAATATGTAAGTCCATGCTAATCTAACTCTAAATCCACAACAGTCCAATAAAAAACAAATAAATCAAAAGACAATCATAAGAAAATAATCCTGTCAGCCAATATTTATGAACATGACAACCTTTTAAGACAATTATATGTTTTACTAGTTGACTTGAAAAGTCTCTCTAAATGATTGTTTATTTATGTCAAATGTCAATTTGCAAAAATATAGTATTTCACCCTAATAGAGAAGTAGAGATGCAATTGTCGCTAAATGATTTTATCAAGTTCCTTTTCCTTTCCAATTTTCATCGAAGATTACTCTGTTCTTCAATTTTAACACCTTGAAGGAAAGAGGATTTTGCAATGAGACAGAGAGATCAAAACATTTTTAGTAATGGAATCCATGAATAAAAATAGCCATCATGTTATTCAAATCCCAGAGCTCATCTCTCATCTCCAAAAGGGTATGAAGTTACTCCAACTCACCCAACTCACTAAGTTGTCACATGGTAGCAAACGAAAAACAGAGGCAAAGAGGATGGAGAGAACTGAAGAAGAAAGGAAATAAATAGTTGAATGATTCAAAACGGTATAGTTTTTTATGTTTAAGAGGTGATCACGCGTCATCCATCAATTGCAATCCATCTTCCGTTAAATTATTCGATGGAAGGTGCGACTGGCAATTTTTTAAGTAGTTTAGGGGTGACAAGTACCCACTAGTTTATAGAATGACTAAAAGTCGAAACTTGTATAGTTTAGGGGTGAAAAAATATTATTGACTGAGTTTATGGAGTTCAATTTTTAGCATTTGAATATTACATATGATTATAAGAATATTGAAACCTAATCTATTTTGCATTTTTTTTTATTTGAGAAGCAAATTAATTTTGTTGTAAAATGAATGTTTATAAGTTTAATTTATTTCGGATAATTCAGTCAATTCAGCCGAATTTAATATTTAGTGTTTTGAAATTCGGACAAGGCATATTCAAATCAGGTAAAATTTTTAATTTGGTTAATCGGGTAAGGCTAATTTGGATAAGTGTAGAAAGTAAATCTTGTTTTGTGATTGAGTTAAAATTTTTTTCAAAATTAACGGATCTATCTGAATTCTCATCCCTACTCATAATAAAATAAAAAGGAAATAAAAGAGAAATTTTTAAAAAATTAATAGGAATACGATATAGCAGAAGTTAATGAGGATTAGGGCTGCAAACGAGCCGAGCCGAGCCGAGTATCAGTATGCTCGCGGCTCGCTCGTTTAATAAACGAGCAGTAATTTTAGGCTCGAGCTGAGCTCGCTCGTTTATTTGACGAGCTTAAATAAAAGCTCGAGCTCGGCTCGTTTAGGCTCGATTATTTTTTAGCCGCTCGTTATTGTCTCCTAAGCTCGAGCTCGAAAGCTCGTTAAAACAAACAAACACACTTACAATTTTTAATAACACCTAACAAAAGATCTGAGAAAGAAATTACAATGAAATTATCATTTCTCAAGGTTCATTATTTAGGAACAAAATAGACAGATCTGAGAAAAAAGAATTTCTTATGAACAAAATACGTTCATTATACATTAAATTTTACAGTACATAAACAAAATCAAAATCTTCATCCTCTTGCACCTGCTTCCGATCAAAATACATCCAAAATCAGATTTGATTTTGAAATCTAAATGAATCCATATCAAAATCTTCATCCTCTTGCACCTGCTTCCGATCAAAATACATCCAAAATCAGATTTGATTTTGAAATATAA
>CATIWJ010459291.1:0-21759 GCA_949640765.1 Croton laevigatus | reverse complement strand
TCCCCAACTTTCATTTTCTGTTAGATTAATGAGAAAGTGTAAGACATTTTTTCTCATTTTCTTGGACAAGTAGCTGACCTTCATCACTTGTGCTCATCTCTCTAACTTTACATTCTTCTATTCACAAAATGGTATTAACTTATATTTTCTTGTTAACGGATCGATTCGAAATTGGGAACTACTTTTAAAACTGTGGTGGCTTCTTAAGTTCTCTCTCATTATCCAACCATTCCCCAAACATATTAGCACGTATGTTCAATTTTTCATATGTCAAAATTCAAATTCTCTCTCTTTTTGTCTTAGTCGTTAAACTCACGCACACACAGATGGGTGAGGCTTAGATTCGAACCCAGTCAAACATGGCCATTGATTTAGCATATTCACCTTTTGTGCTGCACGTCTTCTCGTCAAAATTCAAATTCAAATTTCAAAATTTTCATTCAAACGGTCATCTTTCACAATTCTAATTCACTCTTCCTGCCAAAGAGGGTGTCCAGCACAGTGGTAGAAACAAAGCGTCCGTGGCGGCCCAATTAGAGTTCAACGCCCCACGACCACATTTGGCCCTCCTCTCCCCCTCCCCCAATATCTAAGGGGCAAAAAGAATTCACTCTTCCTGCCACTTGACTTGGGTTTTATATTCTTTTTCCTAAAATTAACAAATTTCTCTCTTCCTTTGGTTTGAGTGTATAATGATTTGGTGGAGAGACAATATTTAGGAATTAAAGTGGGAGTATAATGGTTAAAATTTGTGAAAAAGAAAAAAAAAATTTATATAAATAGAATGGAATGATTAAATTTCAATATTAATTAAATTCGCATTGCTTTTGTTTTTTATAAAAAAAAAAATCCACCAGTAGATGCAAATTTTTTTTGGGAATTTTTACCAAAAACTTTTATATCACGAATTTTCCATTAATATAATATAACAATATCATGATATTGTAATGAAAATATATTCATGACAAATATTATTATGATTAACCAAAATATATTTAATGTGCATAATCACGTAAAAATATTAATATACGCATTTCTTAGTAGATTCTCTAAATTTAGAAGGTGTACTAAATGATATTTATCGACACGTTAACTGTGAAGATTAAATAGACGATACAAACTTTTTTATTTTTCTGACTTAAATATCAAATTGAAACAATCCACTTTCACTCTAATACTCAAACGTTTTCCATAATTCTTACTAGACCTCAATAATATTCAAATAGTAGCATATATCAAAAATAGATAAGCAAATGTATG
Organism: Croton laevigatus; assembly: GCA_949640765.1. Classification (NCBI taxonomy): domain Eukaryota; kingdom Viridiplantae; phylum Streptophyta; class Magnoliopsida; order Malpighiales; family Euphorbiaceae; genus Croton; species Croton laevigatus. Next base: position 20,499 of record CATIWJ010459291.1, on the reverse strand, counting down.
CTTAAAAAAAAAAAAGAAATAGATTGGCAAATAAAAAAATTATGCCACAAAAAAAATTAACTAATAATTTCTTTTGAAATTAGATAATAATTATTAATCAAAACTATTAAAAATATTTCAATAATTTTATATTTTGACATATGATAAAGATAATACTTAATAGCTTTATCATTTTTCATAATTATGTTTAGATAGACTCAAGTTGAAAAATTTTGGATTATATTTCAATTAAAAAATATTTTTCTATTAACCTTAAAATTATCCAAACTCCTCATTTTATTTAAAATAACTTTGAACTTGATTAAGTCCACAGGCTTTCACTTTCATTCAATACTAACACAACACATAGACATATATTTATCTAATTTAGATTTGATTAGGATTATAAGCTCATCTCAAATTATATTTTATAATTGTTGCTGCTTTTTACAAACTTAATTATACACTTGCGTATTTTAACATAAAACAACTATTTGATTGCATTTCTAGTTTGACCTCCATTGCTACTTGATAGTGACCGTTAAACCAAACCCAAATACAATCTTTTCTTTTAGTTTGTTCTTCTTCCTTCTTCGTCTTCCCACCAAATACAATTACACACCAATCGTCTCTAAGGACGTGACGGAAAGGGTTGTTTTATGCTAGTTGGATAAAATTAGTAATTTTTTTTCATATCATTTAGTAACATATACGTTTACGAACTATGTAGGCCTACATGAGACATGACTGTACAAGCCTTCCATGATGTTTCTGCCTATATATATATATATATATATATATATATATGTTTTTGTGTGGAAATATACTATTTCATTCATGATCTTTGGCAATATTATATTATATCGTCCATCCATTCAATTTCGAGGAATTTTTTTGAAATTTTTCATCAGATTCTTAGAATATAAAGATTTTTTTAATAATTATGTCAAAATGAAAAGATGATATAAGATTATATAGTAACATAGAACAAATATTAGGAAAGAAATAGAAAATTTCCCATATATAAAACTTTAAATCTACTTTGGTTACAGTTGGTACTTGATAGATGAGAGTGATGGGTAGGGCCTGGTTTAAATTTAAAGTGATAGAGATAAGGACCCTCATTTATTTGTATTAATAATTATGTTTGAAATTGTAATGTTGTTGATGGAGATATCAATGACAGAATTACGATTTAGCATTGGCACAGGATGCTAATGTATAATTCTCGGTCCGGCCCAAATTTTCGGGATATAAAAAAATAAAAAATATAATATCATCTTATTCCAATGATTAAGTTGTTCCATCTCATTCCTTCCTATTTTTTGAGAAAAAACAGTGTGAGATTTCAAATCAAACAATAAAATAAAATGAAATTGATAAAAAATTGATTATGATTTTTAAAATTATATTTTTGAAAAAATATTGAATAGTTTACTATATAAAACAAATTAAAAAAAAAATTCAAAGTGTTTAAATAATATTCATCAATAAATAAACATATAATTTTAAAAAAAAATCTTTCATTAATTGTTTAATTGATTATGAATTCATTATAAATTATAAATTCTGAATGATATAGAGTATAGAATAAGAATTTGATTAATTTATTACAAGCTTTAGTTGGACTAAAAATAGTGAGAAGAATATGTTCTTTCTTAAAAATTTTTCGTTGACCTAAAGTCCTGTTCATTAATAATTTGGAGTATCATTTATTTTTAAAATAAAATTACATAAATTAAATTTAAAAATTATAAAATTGTCCAAGACATTTTTTCAAATAGATAATTTTATCTCTACTAGTTTTAAAAATATACTCTATATTTTGATTATATTAAACGAATTCTTTCTTTTTTTAAAATAATACTCTATTTGATTCTTTTCCTGATCACTTAATTTATCTTACTAAATTTCTGAGTAAATGTCTATTCTAGAAGTATTTATAATTTTTTTTTAATTTTTAAGTTCAAATTCAATTTTTAACATAGAATACAAAATAATTTGGCAACGTATTTGATACTTGCGAGCGAGGGAAAAAAAAAATATAAATCTTTTTTTTAAAATGATAACCCGGAATAAATTATTTAATTAGTCATATAATTGGTGAAAAAATAAATTATTTTAAGAAGATAACAAATTAGTTTAATAAAATTAAAAATTTAAGAATAAAATAAAAATATATTTTTAAACTAGATGACAACACTATTGTGTAATCTCCCCTTCACATTTAGCAAAACTTAATCGCAAAGGTTCCTCATACTCTTTTATTATTTTTCGAAAAGAAAAGAAAAGAATTTAAAACTGGAGTAAAATTCTCCATTTTAAATAATGTAATTAAATTAGGAATTTGCCATTGATTACTTATTAATGTTCAAATTCTCTTAGACCTCTTCCAAGCCCAAAACAGTCCATACATACTCTGTTGATCACGAAGCTTCATCTTCATTTATTCATTTTCCTTCATAGTTAAGAAGCCTATTTTTATTATTAATTCTTTTCCTCTGTTTTTAATTTTGTAATTAATTACCACTATTAGTATTACTTATCAAGTCCATTTTGAAATTTCAAATCTCTTTTGGTGACCGAATCAGCAGAATTTAATTTCTATTATTTTTTTTTTTGAAAGAGATTTAATTTTTATTATTAAATTAATAGCCTAATATACAATTTCATGCTCTAATTTTGCCTTAATTTTCGACTTAAATCCTAAACGTTTCACGTGTACACACTCGATTATTCTGATGTTTCAATTTAATCACATCAACTATTCAAAACTGTTTCGAACTTATTTTCTGTTCCAGCGTTGCATATTGCCTACTTGTAACGCATTTAAACGGTGATGGCGACTAAATGAGACATTCCAAATTTGGCAAAATTATGAAGTAAATTGTGTAGTAAGCCTTTAATTATTTTATTTTATATTTTTTCTCCGAGCCTTGTTGTCCAATATCCTAGTAATTTTCATTATCAATTCTTCCCATAGTCAAGACGAGTTCTCCATTTCTCCCATGGATCCAATAAGCTTAGGTTTGGGTCGGTTTTAATTTTCATTTTCCAATTCAGTAATTTCCTTGACAAAAAAAAAAAAAAAAATTCAGTAATTTCCAAATAATAATACCTGCAAAGAAGGGAAAAAATATTAAACGAAATAATTCAAAAAAAAAAAAATTACTCACCTCGACGGAGCGGAAGGCATACGGAAACGGTGAACTACTAGTACACGCAGATACATACGACGGCAGAGAACCCTGTATGAAGTGAACAGAAAACATTAATCAAACGGCAAAATTAACGCACACGACAGTCGGCGCGAGTCGTGAAAGATGACGGAAAGAAATGTAAAATGTTCCTTGGAATGAAATCCATATTTTTAAGTTTAAATTAGCTAAATATGATTTGTTTAAGAATCTGAATTAAAGTCCTAAAAATAGGCCATTCATGGCCAATTTGTTTTCATATATCGTTATAGGTATATGTACACTCGAAAATATTCATATCAAGGTTCTAATATCGGATCCTATAAAACACGTCCGTCATAGTTCCTCACGCGCTGCCACGCGCTTCCTGTCCATTGTCGCCGGAGAATCAAACACAAGTTCTCTAACTAACATACTGCTAATTGCATCAAATCCTTGGCTTTGCACATCGTGGACAGCCTGCTTGGACGTGGCTGGAAAGCGGCGCGCCGCCGTTGCTGGTGTGAAGAAGGCCGAATCAAAGCCGATAATGCTCTTTTGACCAAATCACCCTCTACGCCGCAAATCCTCACCAACGAATTCGTCATTGCTGATCTGCGCGCGTTTAAGCCAGTATTTGGCGAGTAATTGACACTGCTTGAATTGTTCAAGCTTTTATGTAGGGAGCAGCGGAAGGAGCCAGGGTGATTGGTAGGCGAGCACATACAGGTTTTCTTTGGAGTGCTCGATTTTCTTACAACTTGATGGCCACGGGAAGGATTAACAGTAGAAATTGAACGATTGGGAGAACTCGGACGGTCAACAGAAAATCGTACTGAAGAGGCAGGAGTGTTTCCGTACAAATTAACACGAGTAGGTGATGCAGATCTGTGGAGATGGCTGTGGCCTGTAAATAAAGACGACGAACGAGAAGCAAAGCTTGAACTGGAAGAAGCAAAGGCGGTTGAAGAAGAAGGCGGGTGAGGCAGATGAAATCTGCGGGAGTGAGAACCTGATTGGAGAACTGGTGCGCTTGATGTTCTTCTAGAATATCCGGTTTCTGTTGCCGCCATTTTTTCTATTACTGGTTTTGAGGTTACAGTAGAGAGAGAAAAAGGCAGTAAGCGGGATTTCTAGAGAGGGAATAAGAGAGAAAAGAGGGGAATTCTTTTTTTTTTCTTTTTCTTAAAAGCCGGTTTTGGCTAGTTAATTGGGCAAACCTATCTTTACTCGAGCAATGTATTTATAGTGTTTTGGATCCGAGATTTCGCGATATTTTGCGCGGTTAGCATATTTGATCTAGAAATTTGCTTCCGCGTGTCCCTCAGTTTTATTTATTTTGTGCGTTTTGAGGGGTTTTGCAAATTCCTTCCATTTCCAACCTCTCTTTTCTATATTATATTTTGAATTTTCTTCATTTTTATATTTTTTACGTTTTAATAATATTTTAATTTATTTTTTGATAAAGATATAACTGCAATAAAAAAAAATTGTTTCCACATGATAATTATGTATACATTATGTAAATTAATGAACATATATAAATTCATATTCATGGTTAAACTGAGAATATTTGATGTATTTTTTTAATAAATGAGACTATTCGATATATAAAAGAGAGTAATTATTTTGATAATCTATAATGTTCTTAACAAATTGTTGAATTTACCCTTATATATTTTGAGATTTATATTATGAAAGTGTGCATAATTATTTTCTAAAAGAAGAAATGTGCATAATTATTAGTTTTGTATTTGAATTTTAAAATTGAACACTCTAAAATAGAAAAAGAAATAAAAATAGATCCATGATGTTGGATTTGAACAGGTTCAATCAACGAAGAAGTATTCCTAAAACGGGCAAATTTTATATAGAAATAAAATCAATTGAATAGAATAGATACAAAGAATCAAATGAAGAAGAACGTGTTAGAACATGTAGTAGAGATATTGTTAAATTGAAAAGTTGCGGGGGTATGGATGCAAATTGGAACCTAACCTGACCAGACAGTGTGGTTGGGTTAGTTATAAATAGGGTGGGTTAAGTGTCAAAGCAGGCGCAGAGGCGCAGAAACAGCCAATTCGATTGGTTCAAACGGTTTTAAAACGAAAGCTATGGGCTATTAATTTATTTATTTTTTGTAACAAAGAAATTACTCTCTGACAGCTTGTTGGAATGCTCAAAGACTATCTCTAATTATTAAAAGGACACATCAGCAATATATTCCACGTATCACTGGCATACAAATATATAAATGGAAGTGTAGTGATTATTGAGGATTAAATATTAAATATGTACCTGGGAATCTGTGAAACAATTTTGTCAAATTGGTTATTGTTTCTTTACAAGAAATTGTGAGCGTGGAACTGTAGGGTGGACAGGTGAACGACTCACAAAAAATCAATTATTTACGGATTGTTACTAATTATTACCTGGATTGCAATAAAATTGAGTAGAGGTCGGATTAATTGCTTTCCTATATCTAATGTTTAGAAACTGTTATTCAATGGATATTCAAGGGCACAAAGATTGATTACCCTTGATGGGTGATTATACGGGTTTGTATAGCTGTCCACATTTGGCTTTAAATTTTTCCGGCAATGTTGGACAGCAATCCTCGCTCTCTCCTACCCCTTAATTTCCTCTTCTTTTAACTCTTTTGTCATGATATCAATGACTCCGCATTGTTCTTTGTTCTTGCTGAGACTTGTGATTATGCGAACTGCCCTCTTAGCCTCTAGTCTCTATATGTTGTCGATGTTTGTCACATCTTTCATGAATCTACCTCTTTAATTGTGAATGCCTATCTTCGTCTACTGATGGAGTATCATCTTATCACTCATCATCTCGCTCGTACGATCTCTCACTTTAGAGTTTATTTGATCCCTACTATTTTGTGGTCGTTGTCGTAGAGTTCTTACATTGTTGTCATTTACTTGGGACCTTACTCGATTGAGGTCAAATTTTGGTATATTGTTGCCCTTCCTGAAGTGTCCACTTTCACTGTACTGATTGTAATTTTTAGATACTGTTATTCAATGAATATTTAAGTGTACAAAGATTGATTACCCTTCAATGGGTTATATCGGTTTATATAGATGTTCGCAATTGCCTTCCTATTGGTCACATTTATTCTAGGCCTAACTGCTCCAAGTCGTGGTTTAGCTAACAAACATTGATTGCTCCCAAGTTTCGAAGTGTAACCATTGCATCTTGTGGGCAAGCTAGGGTAAGTACCGCCACGTTGGCAGTCAAGTTACATGACAATATGTTAGAGAATTACTTTCTAGTAGTAACTTTTTTCACTACTACACTACACCTTTTGATTCCCTCTAAAAACATACTTTGAGATTCCTATGTAGACCAAAACGTACATAAAGATATGAGCAGTAGGGGAAAAAAAAACCATTTGTAATTTTATTAATAATACATATTATGTGATTATGACCTTTGGACTTTTATAGGACTCATCAAGATGAGAAGATATAATGGTTTTACTATATAATTTTCCAGTTTTAATTTTTATTATTAATTTGTCGTATGTGACATGAGCACGTCTTGATTTGAATCTTTGCAAAACTTTCTTATCGTTTATTTTTTTTTTTTTTGACATAGTTATAAACTTACACATCCGAATGTGGATAGGAGGATTCGAACTCAGCCCGTTAGAATTCGAGAGTAAAAGTCTTAACACCTCTACTGGCCTCTAACCACCTTCCTGATCGTTTATGGTTGCATATTATTGTTTCATTTGACAAAAGACCTATTTATATTTAGCATAGAAAAAGTCTAAACATGAAAACAGTGGATCTAAGAAATTCCAACCCCATGGGAAGACTAACCAGTGTTGAAATAATTCGAAGTGCCATTTTTCAATAAATGGGAGAAAAAGAAAGAAATTATTAGTGGTAAAGCGCGGGTTCAACCAAAATAATTAATGTAAAAAAAAATATTAGCCAAAATAACAGTTAAACTTCAATTTTATTTTTATAATTAATAGAAAATTTTCCTATTTCTCAAAAAAAAAAAAAAAGGTTTTAATTTTTAATTTATTTTTTAAAAATAGGAATTTAAATTTAATTTTTTTATATCACATTTTTAATAAATTTTTTTAAATTTAAATTTATTTAAAGTTGTTTAATTAGAAAGTCGGGAAAGTCAAGACATAGTGGTTGCTAATGATTTGCAGCGGAGCGCGGGTCTTCATGTTTGAATTTTGAACCGTTCAAGACAACGAGTGGCAATTAATGAAGGATTGGACTATTTTTATTCTCTTTTTTCAGTAATACATGCAATACTTTTTCTTCATTTCAATACAATCATTAACCTAGTGGCTCAGCGTGTTGCTTAATGATCCTAAGATAAGTCTCAGTGCTTGGGTTCAATTCGCTTCCCTCCCTCCCTTTACCCTAGAAAGTAGAATAGATGCATCTTTGTAAAAAAAAAAAAAAACATGCAATCTTTGTTCACATAGAATCACAAAGAAATGTTGGGGTGTTCTAATTTCGCATTTCGAAAACCATATCTATCCCCTAATAGAAATCAATTCTCTTTCTTTCATGGGTGACAATTCAAACAATCAAATTCAACAAAAGTAAATATTACTGAAACGTATTCTAATTCGATAGTTTATCTCTTGAAGTTGATGTTTACATAAAACTTGGACGGCAGCTTGTGAAACACCGTTTTATGCCTCTGAAATGTACGCTTATAGTAGTAGAATGTATGGTTATAATTTGTTCAAATGAAGGTGTTATAGACACGAAATCCTAACGTGACTCGCAACAAGTATTTTGGTTTTTATATTTAAAGGCATATGAAATCCCTAATTTTAATTCCTCAATGTATGAAAAATGATTCATTTAATCAACAATTTTGGTGGATTTGGATATAATTACCAATTCATTTTTTTTTCCAATACTAATTCATGGTTTTAGTTGCTATAGAAACAAGGAAATGGATGGAATAATAATTGAGTTTTTATTTTTTATTTTTTACAGAAAATAATGAGTTGTATTAGCTATTTTTTAGTAAATCAGAACTTCATTAAGTTGTATTAGCCATTAGAGTCTTTTTAAATAGACTTTGTACAACAGGCTAATACAAGTATATGATAATATTTCAAAAATTCAACATCAAACTAATTAGTTAGGATATGAGTTTATCATTCTCCCCAAAAATCGGAGGACACTTTGTCATTCACGCACTTATATAGTTCATGAACAAGGACACTTGGTGATCATTTTGACTTTTGCTTGAAAGTGTCCTTGAGGATACAATTAAAGTACAATAAAATTTTTACACGTGGCTTTTTTTTATTTTTAATTAACAAATTTATTTATTATAGGAAAATGGTAACAAAATAGCGTATTTTAAAGTTTTCATTTACTAAATTGCACAATCTTTAAAAAATTGAATTACATAGATAATTTGTATTTGTGTTTACTTTTATACAATTTTTTTGTGTTGTATTTTAGTTTTTTTTTTAAGAAATAAAATTAAAAAAAGGAGTCCAGTTCGGTGAAGGTTCGGTAGTGGTTTGGCGATTGTCCGACAGCAGTCCAGATGGCTGGAAAAAAATTTCGGTGACCACGGCGGTATAACAAATTTTCGGCGATAATCCGACGACCAAACCCATTAGAGAGTGCAGTCAACCCTCCTAAAATGTTTGATACATACATAATTTCATATAAAAATATGACATAATCGGCTAGTGGTTAAGTGGAATGCATGTGCCTTTCTCTCTCAAGTTTGAATTAGAACCATTGCAAAATTGGGTTTATATTTTTCTCATATTAGCTCATATACCCAGGTATATACCCAGGCAACAGTAGTTCTGGCAAATCTATTATATTTTATTTTGTGAGGGCAGTTTTGAGATTTAAAATTTTTATTTTTGAAAATATGCTATTTAGTATATTTTGAAAACTTGATGTTATTTAGTATCTATTAGTTTTTAAAATATATTATTTGCCTCGAAACTCCTTTACGAGGCCATAAAATTCAAGTTAAAAAAGTGCAATTTTCCTTCACATTATAGATGCTTTGAGTGAATGACATTTTAGAAATGATGTTACACAACTTTTTTTTTAAGATGGACTCCGCATAAGTGTTCTTATTTTTCACATTATGGATGCTCTTATGGATGTGGTGGTGGTGGGTGGGTGGTAACAAGTTAGGGACAAAGATGTCTTAATTTTTGTTGGTTTCAATTTAGTTACCAATGTTTTAATTTAGTTCAATTTAGTTTTAAAATTAATTTAAGGTGAACGAAATAGGATAAAGTAGAGACAAAGAAAAAACAGGGTGGGAATGTTTTTACAAGTTGTAAATGTGGATGAGAATAATTAAGAACGTTTGGCAAACCTAATTAAGTAAATTAGAGAGTATAATAATGATGGTTATCACTTATCTAACCTCCACTAAGCACAATCGTGCAAGCTTCTCCATTGTCTAAAATGCTCTTTCCTTAAACTTCAAGAACTTGTATCCCAACGCAATATGTTCTTCCCTTAAATTTAAATCTATCTTATAACCTATAATCTATCTATGTATAATATATATAAAAGAGTGAATGGGGACATTGTCTTCGTTTAAAATGTTATATATTATTAAGGGTAAAATTATATCTATTTAATTATTTATATTAATTAATTAATTAAATTTAAATTATATTCTAATAAAAAATATTATTTTAATTATTAATTAATGAAATTCAAATCATATTCTAATAATAAATATTAATATATTTAAATCATATTCTAATAAAGAATATTATATAATTATTCATAATTAAATAATTTTATCCAAATCATATTCTAATAAGTAATAATAAGTAATAATATTTTAGTAATAATATTTTAGTTATTCATTAACTAATTTTAAGTAGTTCATAATCCTATTTTATTAAGAAATATTATTTTAATTTATATTAATAATCATATTTTACGAAGAAAACACATTTCTACTATAATAAAAATTTGGGTATTATTGGTTACAAATTCCTATTCTAAAATTGTGGCGGATTTCTAATATTGAACTATTTTACAACATATATATATAAGATAAGGAAATTAATAAATTATGATAGGGAAGCTAATTTGGAGGTTTAGACAATTTTCATATCATGTGCTAATTTTTCACGACATGTGGATTAAAAAATAGAAATTTTCATAAATCAGTGGATATTTCTACATGTTATGCTTTTAATTATGCTTCTATCATTGATTTTGGGGTGGTTTTTTTTTAATTAGATTAGGATTAATGATAAAGAATGAAAAAGAAGATACGATGGAGAAGCAATAGAAAAATTAATTTAATTATTAATATTATTTTATTTAGTCTACAATTATTTATTTTCATTTTTAGATTAGAATTCATATTATTTCGTTATTGCATTAGGTTTTCTATTTATCTGAACTATTTATTTCTAAAGATTGAAATTAAACTCTACATTGTAATTTTTTTTATTCAAATTTATAAATATTAAATATATAATTATTTTTGTTTTGTATTAAGTATATAATTTAACTTTCTAACATTTTAAAAATTAATAAATGCAACTGTTGAAAGAGTAGTGATGATGATGATGATGATGATGATGATGATGATGATGATGATGTTATTGAAATTCTAAATTTCAAAGCAATAATAATATTTCATGGGAAATTTATTATTATATTTATGATAATTGATCAATATTAATATTTTAATTAATACTAATTTTTCTATACCTCTGAAAAATTGAATATGTATATAATTAATGAATATAATAAATTAAAAATGAGAAATATAAGTAAATAGCATATTTCTAAAGTTTACTTTAATAAATAGCACAAACTTTAAAAAATATAGTAAATAGCATAATTTTTTTTTTACTTTTCTACCCTTCTTTTACTTTTTCATTTTATTTCTTATAAATAAAATAAAAAAAATATAATTTAAAAATATAACTGATTTCCGGCCACCCTATGTTTGTTCTGTGAAAAATTACAATTGGGTTTATTAGATATATTAGACATTACAATATGTTTTGATTTGTAATAAAATTTTTATTATTTTTTATTAATTTATTTTAATTCTTATTGATAAATATAATTGTATTCTATAAAGTACCGAATGAAATTTTCAATTATATTATTTTATTAATTAATTTATACTACTAAAATTTAAATTATAATTTACAATAAGAAAATAATAAAAACTAAACTAAAATTATATTCCATCAAGAAATACAAATTTAGCTCTTATTCATAAATTTTTTTATTAAAATTTAAATTAATTTTTATCTTTAACTTTCTTTAATATATAGAAAAAATATTTATTGAAAAATGGTATTTTAAGCTTATATATATATAACAAAATTAAAAAATATTCAAAATAAAATCAAATGACGAGTGTTTAAATGAGTAGGCACTTGTAACGTACGTTAAAAAATATTAGTTTATATCCATCTATAATATATAAAAAAGCACGGATGAAGAGTAATATTAATTTCACCTAAAACGTTACTATAAAGTCTATATTATCGAGGGTAAATTTGTCTTTATATTAATTAATTAAATTCAAATTATATTCTAATAAAAAATACTATTTTAATTATTACTATAAAAATTTATTAATAATTGGAAACCATAAACAACATTTATTGGTTATTACTCATAACACTATTTCGCAATGCATCAAATAAAATCATAAAACATAGTTTACTGTATCTATATAGAAAATTAATAATTACTCATGAAACCGTATTTATATAGGAATATAATTTTAATTTATATTTATAATCATATTATGTTAAGGAATATTATCGGGAATACTGGTTTCCCCTAATATGCTCTTATAGAATTTATATTATCGAGAATAAAGTTGTCTTCATATAATTATTTATAATAATAATAATAATAATAATAAATTGATTAAATTAAAATGATATTTTAATAAGGAATACTATTAATATTTTGTTAATAAATATTATTTTAATTTAAAGGTAAATCTATTATGCATTATTAACAAATATTATTTATAATATAATATTCGGTTGATAAATTGCCCTAAATCTTAATTTTGTGTTCTCTTCCATCTTTCTTGCACAAAAAGATTCAGTTCATCTTAGAAGACCAATCGATATGCATATATGCTAATATAGTTTATATTTACTATTATAATAATATAAATTAATTTCCCAATTCAATATGAAAAAAACCAAAAATTTCCCACTCAGTAATTGAATTTAGCTCTATAAATAGTGAATGCTAGAGTAGTTAGAATTTAAAAAAGAAGAAAGAATTTAATGCTATTGGAGACTTCGACTGAAATATCGAATGCCGGATTAGTTTTTAGATCACGTAAGTTTGTGTAATATTTTTTTTTTAGTTATTTTTTGCCCTTTTGATTTGTTGTAATTTTGATTATTTTTTTTTTCATATCTGCCTTTTATTTGAATTTATAATTTAATGATTATATTGTATAATAATTTTCTAAGCTTAGTCGCATGAAATTATAAGAATCCTTTTATTATATAATCATTATTTTATTCAATAAACAATGAGTTTTGATGTTTAATTATTATTTTTAATTTCTGAAGCAACACAATACTCTGCAAGTCAAACTGTAATTGATATTCGACACCTACGACTTTGCTAGCAATTTGCAAGAAACAAGAATTCAAGAATACTGTTGGATCTTTGAAATCAATTCGAAAAACTCACTAATTCGTCATTATATTTGTTGAGGGATTGTGATTAAAATTCTGGTGGTGTAAAGAGGAAAAATACAAACAGAAACACGTATTGCCAATGTGTAATTAGGCCAAGAAATGAGGTGGCTGCGACCTTACACTCAATCATCTTGTCAACATGCATGCATTACTACCCCTTATATTTAGTACTATCTTTACTACTGTATTATATTTCAATGAATTGATGGGACATAAAACGTGCACATTGAATTCTTTTTATTAATTAGAATTAGAACCCACTTGTCTTAGATTAATCCACTTGTTAATTAGAAAAAAATATAGTGGTCATGATCTTAGTAAAAGTTTAGTCTCATAACTAAAATTCAACATGCCATTTATATAAAAAGTAAAAGCTGATTTTAAAAATAGGACTCTACATAAATACTAGATTTTATGAGGATTTAATTTTATTTTGTGAGGATTACTTAATTAAGAATTGAAAGTATATAAATTATTGGTCTTGAACCTTCACATGGAATTATTGTCATTACTATATTAGTTTGAATTTTAAAAAAAAAATAGTAGTTATTGTGTGAAATTTCACCTCAGATATTGATTGAGATTTGATATGATATATAAGTTAGACCAATTAATTATTAATTAACTTGGGTTAATAATTTTAGGTCAGTAAATTTGAGCTTAAATAGTTAACGAAAATAGTTAGGTGAGATCATTTTGCATGTTTGGCGGTCAAACTTTTGGTCTGCTATACGCCGGTTGCAGCTCAAGTTGGGGTGTGACTCATTTCTACTTTCTTTAATTTTTTTTTTTTTTTTGTGATTTTCTTAATTTCTAATATTAGCTTCACTTTTGTTTTCTCATTTGGTTTTGTAGTTAGTTAAATCCATGAAATACTACGTTATATTATCTAATATACTCTCTCTATTCTTATCATCTCATGTATACGTCCAAAATAAACATTATGCCATTATGTGTGGAGTCTTCATGAAAAGGATGGTCATGACTATAGTCAGCATACGGTGGCTCCCATTGTTTTTATGGCACAGCTCATATTTTTTCAAATAGAAAGTAAAAATGACAAATAGAAAAGGAAAGGGATGATGTTAGCTTGCCTTATGGCCCCTCCAAAAACTAAATATCGTAAAAGATATAAAGTGAAATATGAATTTATAATTTTATGCTTGCAAGTTAAGTTAACTGTGGGGGAAGGATAATTGAAGGGATTTGCTCATTAATATATATGATTGAGTTGAGATTATCTTTTGTGTAGTGTTATGCTGACTTGATATGTAACTGTGTATCTCGTCTAATCTACCTAATCAATTGGATAAAACAGAAAAAATAATTTTTAAATATAACAAGAATATTAGTGTTTTTATTAGGAAAAATAAAAAAATAAAAAAATAAAATTATTATTAACCTATTATTTATGGACATAATCTAGACAAATATTTTTTAATTGAATATTTTGATTGATGGATATACTGAATAAAAAATATATATTTTGTTGTATTTTGAGTATACCTAAGTAATATTAAAATATTTAGGTTCAAACTTATTTAGCTACAAGGTTTATTAATATTAAAGAATAGCGCTATTTTCAGAGTAAAATTTATTATTTATAATATTAAGATGATCTAATTACCCTTACTAATTAAAAGAGATGTTAGTCGACTTAAATTTTTTTAAAAGAAGTAATTCTTCATTTTCTCGTATTTTTCAAGTCTCAATCATCTCCCCCGCTCTCTTTCTCTGTCAAGAAAAAATAAAAATTGTCCAAAAAACTTAATCGATCTTGCTTCCACCCTTAATCCTTATGATGGATCTGTTGAAATTTTTTGGATCATCAAAGTTTTTGGACTACATGATTTTTAGAGTTGTGAAAATTTGAAAAAAAATTAGGGCAAAATTCGATGCAATTTTGAGCTTTCTCCATGCTTAAAATTATCGTTTGGAGTAGTTAAAATTTGAAAACAACTTAAGTTAAAATTGAATGTAAAAAATTTTCATCTAAAAAGTTTTGTAACTTAAAAGTGGATGGATGATGCACTAAACAGTATAATTTGTAGTGCAATTTGATGAATAAGTGCTGTGCAAATTCTTAGTGATGCTCATTGTTGTTCATGAAATAGTAAATTTTGCTGTGGTTAAGACAAACATCTCCACCTCTGCAACCCACACCAACCCCCACCTCCACCTGTAGCCAAATAGTGCAAAAAGTGGTCCTGCCTGCCTGAACGTTTATCCATATGATGTAGAGGTGAAGATAAGGTGGGTCTATACGCATTAACATTTTTGCCACTTTCCACCTTGGCACTTATGCTTAGATGACTAATCATGCCATTTTTCTCTTCAATCACAATCACAACCACAACCACAACATACATACAACTTCAAGATTTATTTTATCAAAAAAAAAAAAAAACTTCAAGATTTATTCCACTTTTAGGATATATATATATATATATATATATATATATATATTAACAAAAAAAAATATTCCCGCAAATTAGTTGTTCCACGCTACCAAATTTAATGTCTAAGTGCTAAGCTATAATATGGGTCACATCTTCTTTTTCAGGATTTGATCTAAATGGCTTGATTGATTTCCCTCTCTAATCTATTCTATTAGTGGAGGATCTTCTCATTCACCACATTTAATCATCCATATTACTTTATAATTATTAGAAGTAAGATAATTATTATTGTAGAATGAAATATATTTTTCCGTTTAGGAATTTATTAATTAATTCACACCTTAAAATTGAAAGACCACTTATAAATTTAATTACACATATTCATCATTTAAATCAATTAATTAAAATTTAAATTTCATTCTTACATTTAACTTGAAATGTTCAAATAATAAAACTATGAATAATTGAATAAATTCTCTTTTAAAAAAAAATAGAATGATTGAACAAATTAAATTGATATTTAGTTATACTCTATTAAATACAAAGTAAAAGTTATATTTGATTATATATTTCCTAATAATTAGAATAAATGATAAACGGCCTTTTAAGAATAAATGGTAAACTAATATTTTCAGGCCAGTAATAATAAAAACAATAATGATAAAAAGAAGGTGACTGTTTATTCCTGCTGGGAGTATGCCTAGCCATTTTAGGGTTACCGAATAGCCATGAACTATAATCATACTTGTTGAAGGAAAGTTCAGAACTGGCTCAATAAAAATTAGAACCGTAACTAACTAGAACCAAAGATTAAACTGAAGGTTCGAACCTATAAGGTTCCAAATGATTCCATGAGTTTAAACTAAATAATATTGAGTTATATAAATATTTGATTTCTAGACTAAACAAAATAGAGAAAAATGCATTTAGGAATACAAAACATCGGGGCTTTCAAAGCATGACAACTTTTTACCATTGTAATAATATTTTAAAACACCTAAAATATTGGAGAACCGGATGAAGAACCACAAAAAAATGGTTTCTAAGTATTTCTTGAAAAACCATGGAAGAACCGTAATTGGAATCGTAAACTGGAGGTTCCAAAACTGTCAATGAATATTTTGCCGACAGCGCTGTAAAGGTTCCAATGTTTTTGGAACCATGAACCTCCAGTTATGGACCTTCAGTTCCAGCACCGTAACCGGAGGTTATGAAATCGTGGCCAGGCCTAGCTGTGAGACTCTTCTACCATTGCCAGGTGTGCGACACGGATCAGGTTCGGATTAGCCAGAGTAAAACTTCAGAGACCAGTTGGCCTTAAAAAAAAGTGACTGCATGTAAAAGCATTGTTAAGTATAATTATTATAAGAATGAGAATCCATTCTTGTGTATTGTGGAATCAAACCAAGAAGATCTTTAATTAGGTAGAACATATCTTGACTAGTTTGTTGCAATATTGTTTGAAAATTTATTAATCAATCAAAAAATGGTCACAAGAGAAGATTTAATAATATAATATTTTAAGTAATATGCAAATCCCAATCCTTGGATTTACCAATTAGTGTTGGGAAAACCACAAAACTAGCATCACTTTTAATTGTTGTTGATAAAAATAACCCTATTTCATTTTTTTTTTTGACAAAACTAGTTACCCATATATATATATATATATATTTACAATAATAGCGATTCCTAATTATTTTTATTTTTACTCGTATGCACTTTATCTTTCTTAGTTCTTTTTACATTCTTCTTTTTCTTCTCTTTTCTTTTAGCTGAACGAAGAATACAATCAATGTCTCCAATCGTTTCGGATTTTCCCTTCTTCGAATTGAATAATCGATCTCTCAAAATAAGAGTAGTAGCAGCAGCTCAATCTTCCTTCCTTTCTTCTTCTTCTCTTAGTTGAACGAAGCTCAAGTTGTAGAATAAGAGTAGTAGCTAACGTTGGTTCAAAATGTTCAATGAAACTTTGCTGCAAAACTCAAATTACGGTTGCCATCTTCTTCAAAATGAAAGTAACGATTTCAAGTTAAGAAATCATTTAAACACTGGCAAAGGACCATTTATGAAGAAATAAAAAACCTAACACACCAACTTGGATTCAATGACTTCCTGAGGGCTGCTAAGTACATTTCAAATCTCTTATTACTTTTTTTTGTTTTGAATTGAATAGGTGCAAAATTTGAATTTACACTTGGTGTTGATTGAGTTTTGGTAGTTCTGATGTAGTCACCTGGTTCTAATGGCTCATTAATTCCTGCTTCTAAAATTTTTTTCCCCCATCGTCGATCTATTTTTAATCGCTTCAACCTTCATCTTCATCTATATCAATGATGTCGTAATGAACTCATGGTGGTTATAGAGGACTCTTCAAAGTTCAACCATCTTAGGTTTCAGTCTCATAAACGGCTTATCTTTCTCTCCAAATCGAAGAAATTTTCTAGGTTTGATTCTAATAGAGATTTTCAATTAGAATCAAAAGTTAATCTCGTAATTGCATTAAAAGGAAACCTGTGATTTAAGTAGACTGGAACTCTCGATCTGAGCTTTTGGTTGGATTTTTAGTGATTTGTTTCAGAAGAGGTGACAAAGGATTATTTCGTGATCTTGATCAGAATCAATTGACTTCTTCTTCTTCTTTTTTAGTTCTCCGATCAAATTATGTTAGAGTTTGTTCTTAGTAGTTGGCTTTTACTT
The DNA here is from genome assembly GCA_949640765.1 of Croton laevigatus. Lineage (NCBI taxonomy): Eukaryota > Viridiplantae > Streptophyta > Magnoliopsida > Malpighiales > Euphorbiaceae > Croton > Croton laevigatus. The sequence goes on along the minus strand of CATIWJ010459291.1, from coordinate 2,527 downwards.
CATTCCAAGGGTTGCTTGTTTATGGAATACATTTTAAGCGTATGCTCTCGCTACTCTAGAGATGGTGGCTCTAGTGTTTCTTCATCTGTAGAGTAAGAGGAGCAACAACAGTCAGAGAGTGAGCAGAATGTTACTCCTTATACTGATTTTGATATGGCATACTTTTATTTCTATGCTCATATTGGTATCCGTAAAGAGATTATTAAGGTAAAACTTCTAAATTATACATTTGATTGATTGGCTTCTATATCCTGCCGCTACTTTTGTTACAATTGTACATTTGCATTGCCATTATTGTTCCATTTTTGTGTTTTGATCTCGATCTATGATTTTTTTTTCTATAATGCTCAATCAGTTGATTTACAATGATTCATGATTAAAATTTCGTTTGTTAATGAAATAATTTTGATTTTTGGATTATGGATTCACTTGAATGCCTGCTTCTTTCAAACTTTGTAAGATCAAATATTACTTTTTCTATTTGAATTGTACTTGATTTTTTGTTCTAGCCTTGACTTGTTGCGTAATTTGGTTGGATCTTGATGTTTTTTACTCTAGTTTTGCATTTTTTTTCCCTTTTCTGTTACCATTATAGTTCCATATTATTGTTTTTGTAATTGTTGTTTTGTGATCAATTTACATGTAGGTGTCAAAAATTTTGGTTTTGTATCAATCGTAGTTGTTTCTGTTTTATTATTAATGGTTAATTAAGCTTGCAATGCTCACTCCCCTGCCTTGTTTTGTACCAACTTTTGGTTTGATGTTGGTTTTAAAATTTGTCCATTTGTTTTGTTTCACCTGTTTTGAACCACAAAAACTGTGTTTTTGCATTCATGGTTATGTTTGTCTTTATGAGTTAAGAATAGCATTTTGGCTAAAGTTTGTCTTGAATGAGAAATTGGTATTTCGGGTAAAATATATATTTTGATGTGTTTCTTGTTTTCATGATTTCTGCAATTTGTATTAAAAGGATACGAAGTTGAGATTGGTAAAAAAAACGAAGCAGAAATTGATGGAAATGGGTATTATTTTTTAATTAAATAAAATATATTAAATAAAGAACCATTCAACCGTGTGTAATATAAACATAAAAATTGGACCATTTTGTTAGCAAAGTGCCAAGTTTATTTTGTCTTTAAAGTAGACATGTCACTAACTGGTTGTAGAATGAATGGATACAACATGTTTCCCATTTGATTATTAGTTTGGACTTTAGAATTCTAGTACTTTTATATGGTTTAATTCTTATATGGATAGTGTTTTAAAGTTGTTTCTTTTTTTTTTTTATCTTTAGTTACTCCCAAGGTTTGAACCCAAGACCTTTTGGTCTTTGGTGACTTACCTCACCACTAGGCTAACCCCTTGGATTCTTTAAAGTTGTTTCATATAAGATGTAGTCGTTTTTTGTCCTTATTATTCCTTGTCAGATGTGAATCTGTACATAGTTATGCTGTTTCACATAGTTATGTTATGTTATATTTTTAGAACAATTTTTGAACTAGGGTTTGAATCAGTTTTGAACAAGGTTAGAACAATGGATTTTTCTTTGTTTAACAGGTTTCTTTTTAAATACTAATAGGATTTTTTTTTACATAGAGTTTGAACCGAAATTGAATAGTTTTTTAATAGAGTTTGAACAATAGATTTTTCTATACTTAACATGATTTTTTTTAAATACTAATATGATTTTTTTTTAAATAGCCTTTAAACAGGGTTTGAAATGTTTTTGAACAAGAATGGATTTGAATAGGGTTTTAATTGTTTTTAAACAAGGGTTGAACAATGAATTTTTCTATGCTTAATAATTGATTTTTTGGTTTTTAACATTGAGATTTTATAATTTTGAATATTATTTAAATAAGTTCTTAACATGCTTTGAACAAAATATTTTTAAACATACTTCGAATAGGTTTTAAACATTCTTTAAATAAAATAGGTTTTAATATACTTTGAATAGGTTTTAAACATACTTTGAACAAAAATTATTATAAACACACTTTGAACGTTTGTTTAACATAATTTGAACAATTTTTTTACAGAGTTTTTTTTTATTTGTCATTTTTATTTTTATTAATATTTCTTATTTTTCAGTTTTAAAAGGATACATCAAATACTTCAAGTGCATCAAGATTTTGGAGATTTAATTATATTATTTATTAATTTTTTATAAGTAAAATTTTATTTAATTATTTGTAATATAAAATATTAATTCTTTTATTAGTATAATTTAATATATTTTTATGATAATTTAGTTTTTAGTATTTATTGTTTATTATTAGTTTTTATAATATATGACATTGAATTTAGTTAGAATATAAATTAAAAAATTTTTAAATTTTATTTTAGAAAAAATTAAAAAAAATTACATTAATAGAATGATAAATTAAATTTTTTAATTGAAATGTGTTTTTAAAATTTAATTATTAAATTTTTTAATTATTTAGTATGTGGTGATAATTATATTAAATTTTGAAGTATTTATAGGATGAAGAGTGTAATACACTCTATCTACATGAGAGTGGTTTTC